>JBBPBX010014607.1:14700-32201 GCA_038048925.1 Garcialebias charrua
AAAATATATTGTTAGAAGTTACAGACTGCACTACAAAGTTACATAGTGTAGCTTTAATGTGTAATGTATTAGAGTTAGAAAAATTAGAAATAGTTATTCATTTTGTTCTGTTACTTTATTACTGTTTGAACTAATTGTTTGAAAAAAGGAGCAGATAAGATTTTTTTCTTTTTTCTGCTACCTTTCTTTTTTTTACATTTTGTATTCTTATCGTTTATGGGATTGTTTGTATTGTATTTTAAAATGAATAAATTTTATAAATAAATATTTGATTAACACTATCATATTCTGTTACCATCTATATTTTCATAATAGTCATGATATTAGTGATCAGATTTTACTTTTTATTCTTTGGAGGAAGGAGAGTCAGCCTCATTCCTCCAAAAAATAAAAAATTAACATCTGCCCACTAAAATCATGATTATGATGGAAATATAGACATAACAGAATACGACAGTGTTAATCAGTTATTGCAAAGTATGATGTAAAAATGCAACAGCACCCCCTATGGTCACAATATACGATAGTCACAGAATATGGTGTAACACCTGTTGTTCTGTCTGTGCTTCATACATTATCAGATTTTCATATGCGTATCACAAACTGACGGCTGTATGTCGGGTCAACAGGTAGCTTGTCTGATCGCCATATGCTCTATGTATTCAGCCAGATGGGGCAGCTGTGGATGAGTGGTTAGAGCAGTCGTCCTTCATTGCGAGAGTTGTGGGTTTGATTCCACATGCCGAAGTGTCCCTGGGCAAGACACTGAACCCAAATGGCTCCGATGTGTGTCCCATTGGTGTATGAATGTGATAAAGCACTGATTAGTCTTTGTACAGATGTATAAAGTGCTGTATGAATGGGTAAATGAGGCACAGATTGTTGTAAAGAGCTTTGAGAAACTTGATCACTGTCCACTGATCAGATAGTAAATCAGTTAGAAAAAAGGACCTGCTCCTACTCCGCTCCTGTTTCCTGGAATATCTTACAAAAAGATCTGAAGCTCTCGACTTTGACCTCTCTAAATGGTTTTAAGAATCTGTTGGACTCCTGGCAAGAGCCTGGTTAAAACCAGACCCTTGTCCTTCGCTTCGCTTCGTACTAGCGAAGTGAAGGACAAGGGTCTGGTTTTAACCAGGTTAGGCAAGAACCAATGCAGACATGTTCCTGTTTTGAGTTTTCTACATTCACCTTATAATCCGTCTGTTTTTGATACTTTTTTTACATCTTATTTTAACTTGTTTAAAAAAACGAACAGTGTACCTCTTTTACGACTGTCTATTGTTGTCGCTGTTGTCCATTGTTGTCATCATTCTTTGTTTGTAACCAGGTCTCTCGTAAATGAGTCCTCGAGGCTCAATGGGTTTAACCTGCATAAATAAAAGTTGAATGAAAAAGCGCTATATAAGTACAGTCCATTTCCATATGACACCATGACGTAACAGCACGGTGGCACAACTGGTAGAGCTGCTGCCTCTCAGCGAGCAGCGCCCTGGTTCATTCCGTGCATGCGTGGGTTTTCTCCGGGTACTCCGGTTTCCCCCCACAGTTCAAAAACATGCATGTTAGGGTGATTGGTGTGAGTGAGACAGGTCCCTCTTGTAAATGAGTCCCCGTGGCTCAACGAGGCTAGCCTGTATAAATAAAGGTTGAATGAAAAAAACAGATCTAGCTGTTATTTTTTTCCTCACTACTTTTTCCGTTTGACTGTCCATTTTATTTTAATTTGTAAAATAAATAATAATAATATTACATTTGAATGCCTCTTTTATGACTGTCTATTGTTGTCGTTGTTATCCATTGTTGTCATCATTCTTTGTTAAATAAATCAGGTCTCTCTTGTAAATTAGGCTCAATGGGATTAACCTTTTTAAATAAAGGTTGAATGAATGAAAAAGATCACCTTCCAGTCACTGTCAATGCCCCCCCCCACCCACACACACACACACACACACACACACACACATACACACTTTACAGCCTTGCCCGTCAGCTGGTACCAGACATTTACACAGGCATGTGTTCTGCTGTAATTTCCTCATCTAGTAAGAAAAGGATTCCAACTTGTTGAGCATTAAAAGTAATTTAAAGGTTTGGTCTGCAGTTTCTGTAGAACATCAGCACTTAGAAAAATTTCAACAAGCAAAGCATTCTGATCCCTCCCCCTCAGAGCCATATATGGCTCTGCCCCCTTGTGGTCTGTTGAAATTTGAATTCAAGCTCTGTTTTTATTGGCTGATTCAAATTCAAGCTCGGTTTTTATTGGCTGGTTACAAACTTTGTTTTTATTGGCTGGAAAATGGCGGGTCACTTTTTCTTTTTAGAAATGCTTATTTACCACCTGGAGAAGCAAGGGGACAATATTTTTTTTTAGTTTTTTTCAGAGATTACCTCTCTAACATCAATCTAGTGACAGAGTGAAGAAATATGTTAAAAATATATTGTTAGAAAAGTTACATATAGCAGCTTTAAGTAAAACTGCTACAAACATGTAAATTGGGATGATTAGTTCTCCCTCACGCTTTATTGTCCTCAGTCGAAGGGATCCGCTGGGAGCGCATCGCGCTCTTGCAGCGGAGGTCGCCTCCGGGATGGCACTGCACCTCCAGGAGGGAGAGGCTGAGTTCAGCTCACTGACAAGATGAGGAAAGAGGAGCCACAAGTTTGATCTGATTAAAACATTTTTGAAAACTGAGTCTTTTTTTTGTCTGCTCCAAACCAGTGAACAAAAGAATCTGTTTTTTTGTGTGTTTTTTTTCCCATTCATTCAACCTTTAACCGGCCAAACATTTTCCCGAAAAGGGCCAAATTTAAAATCTATCAGAGGGCTGCAGGCCAAATGCAATAATACATGAAATGCAAATACTTTAAGTAAGTTTACATACAGTTTTGTGTCTTCTAACAGAGACCTAAGGGAACCTCCTGGTGTGATCTTTCAATTTACATGTATGTGTTACAAACCCCTTTTGTTAAGCTGGGATGGGTCGTTTTGTCAATTTAAATAGAATGGGCATGTTATTTAATTTGTGGTGTTTTTTCAGTTTCCAATTTCACATGTTGGTGCGTGACTTGTAAGCCTGTATAAAACTTCTCGTTCTCACAGCTTCCATTCAGAATTGAAAAAGACTTCTGGACAGAAGTCGAAACGTTTTCTGCAACAAATAAAGTCCAGTTGATCCTGTATTGAACGCCTTTTTTGATTTCATCATGTCCTGGACGACTGAGAATCTTCACCAGCATACTTTAAGTAAAGTCCATTTATTTATTATACTGTACAGTGATTAAACCTTCAATTATGTATAAGAACATTACAGAACAGGCTGTCTTGGTGGTGGTGGGGGGGGGAGGCAGAGGCGCAACTACATATTTTTGAGGTGGATGCGAAAACATCAACGGCGCCCCCCCCCCCTTTTTTTTTTAACCTGCTGCCTCATACAGCTTTCCTCCCTTAGTCATGCACTTAGAAAATACAGTAGCAATATTACAGATTTTTTTTATGTTACATATTATATCAGGTGATCATTCCAATCATAAACAAATAAGAAGTTTAATAAAGTAAAAATATATAACAATAGTGGTAATCAGTGCTCAATATTTTATGTAGCGAAAATATGAAATCTTAACAGCCTGGAGTCCATGTCAGTGTTTTAACATTTATGACATTTAAACTGTTACTTTCCGTGAAAGAAGACAATGAAAGATGGTCATCAGAAATTCAAACCATCATGGTATACAGTACGTATATAGGTTTTTGTTGCCTCCCTAATGTAATTATTCCTACCTGATGTCATCACTTGTCTCCTCTATCACTGACCTCGTGTCTGTCATATGGTCAAAAAAGCATTATATATTAGTTGTAAAAATTACAGATCTTAATACAGTTTTTAAAAATAATGTTTACATGTTATTGCTTGGGATTAAGTAGCTGTTCCCTCACTTCCACCTGCATTAGACCAACCTGTTACCTTCCCCAGTCTGTCCTGATTCTTCTGTCATCTTCTCTTCCTGCTCTCCATCTTCACAGCTGAATGACATTAATTTTGTGTTAAGTAGGTTTAAAAATACAGCAGTCAAACCACAATAGAAATGAAACTTTAATTTAAATGATCTCCTTGTTGGATAACAGTTACTGACTGGACATTTCATCTGATCTGACTTACCAGATACATCACAACACACACCACTGTAGTGATATTAAATAAGACATTTAAACTCAAGTGTCCCTCTGCCAACCTTTTTGAGTCTAAGGGCTATAGTGACACTGAGGACTAATTTGTCTGATACACACATAAACTTGTACAACTCATCTTTAATTAAAGAACCAATAATAATAAATGTACATATGAGTGAATAAATTGCAGCACTGCATTGGAACATAGCTGGGAACTGCTGCCACAACAGTTTAGCTTTCCCGTGTTAATAAAACAAGATGGCCGCGCTCAGTGCAGCCGCAGCTTCACGAGTTCCCGGATCATCTCTAGTTTTTAGTAATTTTAAAAGTGTTTTTGTACCTGACTCTGCGCGTGTTTTGCGGGTGAATTACAGCCGAACTGATCTGTTAAGAATTGGAGCGGATTTACCACAGGGCACAGCTGAAATCAGCAACGAACTCAAATCAGAACTCGGAAGATTGGACCTGCTAAAAACGTCCTTCTGGAAGCAGATGCACTCCAGGGGAAAGAAAAGGAAGCGCTGCTCACGAGGAAAGAAGCGGGGTTGTCGTGCAGGAATTATGACGAGAATGCGGAAAGACGCTAAAACCGGTAAACCCCCGATGCCGGCTCTTTTCCTGTCTAACGTTCGCTCACTCGACAACAAGATGGATCTACTTCGTTTGAGGGTAACCACGTCGGAGGAGATGAGAAGATGTTCCGTGCTTTGTCTTACGGAAACGTGGATTTCTGAGGAGACTCCAGACTCTGTTTACGAGCTGGACGACCGGCTCTTTTTCAGAACAGACCGGTGCTTCGAGACTACGGGGAAAACGCGAGGTGGCGGTGTTTGTATTTACGTACACAAAGATTGGTGCACGAACTGTGCTGTGATAAAAAGAGCTTGTTCAGCTGCCGTGGAGTTGATCACAATAAGATGTAGGCCGCATTATATGCCACGTGACTATTCAGTGATCGTAATCAGCGTTATTTACATAGCACCCGATGCTAATGCTAATGACGCCCAGAGAGAGATTCATGACTTACTCACCTCGCTGCAGTGTAAATATCCTGAGGGGCTTTTCATTGTTTGCGGGGACGTCAATCACGTAGATCTCCAAGTGTCCCTCCCAGCCTTCAATAAGAACGTCTTCGCAGCTACGAGAGGAGATAAAATACTCGACCAAGTCTTCACAAATGTAAAGGGGGCATACACGGCGAAGACACGCCCAGCGCTCGGATCTTCCGACCACGACTCTCTGATTCTGGCCCCAAGAGAACTCCCTCCACTCAGGCGCTCAAAGCCGGAACAAAGAGAAATAACAATCTGGCCTCAAGATAGTTCCCCCATGTTGAGAGACTGTTTTGAGAGGACAAACTGGTCTGTTTTCAGAGAAGCAGCCACTGATGGTAGTTCAGTGGACATGGAACTGTACGCTTCCTCAGTCCTGGGTTACATCAGTACATGCTCTGAAAATGTATCCATAAAAAAATATGTGAAATCCTACCCGAACCGGAAACCCTGGTTAAATAAAGAAGTTCACGCCTTGCTAGCAGCCAGAGACACTGCATTCAAGTCAGGAGATAAAGTGGAACTGAGAAAGAGCAGGAATGAACTGAAGGATGGCATTAAGAAGGCCAAGGCCACGTATGCACAGAGGATCGAGGGACAGTTCACCTCACAAGACCCACGGAGCATGTGGAAGGGTATTAAATGCATAACAGATTACAAAGGCAAAAACAAACAATGCCCCAGGGACCCATCTCTGCCTGATGCCCTCAATAAGTTTTATGCACGTTTTGATGATCCAAACAGACCTGCTAGCACCAGACTCACCTCATCACCAGATGAAGAGCATCTCAGGGTGTCCGCAGCAGAAGTGAGAGGCAGTCTCAGAAAGATTAATCCTCATAAAGCAACCGGACCAGACAACATCCCAGGGAAAGTTCTGAAGGAATGTGCGGACCAGCTCTGTGAGGTGCTGGCTGACATCTTCACCACCTCACTTGCACTGGAGTCAGTTCCCACCTGCCTGAAGACCGCGACCATCATCCCAGTCCCAAAGAGCTCCACAGTGACTGGTCTGAATGACTATAGACCGGTGGCCCTCACCCCGATAGTCGCTAAATGTTTTGAGAAACTGGTCATGTCCCACATCAAGGCAACCGTCAACATCAATGAGGACCCTCATCAATACGCATACCGTGAGAACCGATCAACAGAGGACGCCATTTCTTCCGTGGTCCACACTGCTCTCACCCACCTGGATCAGAAAGACTCATACGTGCGTCTGCTCTTTGTGGACTTCACATCTGCCTTCAACACCATGATCCCCCAAACTCTGATAGACAAACTATCTACACTTGGACTAAGCCCCTCTATTTGTAACTGGATACTAGACTTCTTAACAGACAGACCACAGTCCGTGAAGATCCACAACTTCTCCTCCTCCACCATAACCCTCAGCACTGGCTCTCCTCAGGGATGTGTGCTGAGCCCCCTTCTGTTCACTCTGCTCACATATGATTGTACAGCCACACTTCCAGGCTGTCATATTGTTAAGTTTGCAGATGATACAGCGGTGGTGGGATGCATCACAAACAATGATGAGTCCAGCTACAGACAGGAGGTGGAACACCTGGAGAGCTGGTGCAAAGAGAATAATCTTCACATGAATGTGAAGAAGACAAAGGAGATGATTGTGGACTTCAGAAGGAACAAACACACCCATGCCCCACTGATAATAGGTGGGTCTGCAGTGGAAGTGGTCTCCAGCTACAAATACTTGGGTGTACACATGAATGATAACCTCAGCTGGAGCAACAACACCACCAGCCTGATCAAGAAAGGTCATCAGAGACTCTACTTCCTCAGACGGCTGAGACGAGCCGGTCTGAGCAGCCCAGTTCTCACCTCGTTCTACAGGTGTGCAGTGGAGAGCATCCTGTGCTCCAGCATCAACGTGTGGCATGGAGGCTGCACAGTTGAAGAGAGGAAAGCTCTGCAGAGAGTGGTGAAGGCTGCACAGAAGTCTGTTGGAGTCAGTCTCCCCACCATCACAGACATTTACACCTCTAGATGCAGGAAAAGAGCCACCTGTATCATGAAAGACCTCACTCATCCAGCACACTCACTCTTTGCCCCACTCCCCTCAGGACGGAGGTTGAGGAGCATCAAGTGTAGAACCACTAGACTGAGGAACAGCTTCTACCCTGAGGCTGTTAGACTCATGAATAAATAAAAATAAAATTAAAATAAACACTGCAAAATATCACATCATGGTGATGCTGATATGTTTTCTTGTTGCTGTGTTCATCTGTGACCATCTGTGACCATCTGCTCATACAAACTCATGTTCGTGCTGCTGTTTATTCCCACTATATTAGGCTTAGTGTATTACTAGTTGATGTTTTTCTTAGTTAGTTCTCGATGTTATTACTGTTTTTCTCTTTCATTTGTTGTTGGATGTAACTGGGACCTCGTGTACATAATCTCGTTTTCATCTCATGTACCACATGCGGTGCAAATGACAATAAAGACTCTCTGACTCTCTGACTCTCTGACTTAATATTTCCTGTTTTATTTAGATAATTCTTACACAGTGTGTGGATGTGTGTGACATGTATCAAATAAACATATTAAACAAATCATGTCTATAGGGGAGGCAACATTTATTTAACAGCCAAATATGGGACGATTCCTATTAGGCTAGCTTAAGCTAACCTGAATATTTTACAAGCCTCCTGTCCTGCTAATACACTGACTGTACTTACCTAATATCTTTTAACCACATTGAAAGGCTTTTTTTCAACTTCCTTCTCCCTTTTTCTGTTTTGCGCCCTGGATAGTTTTTTTTCTGCCGCTCCAGTGCACGAGTGAAAAAATAAATAAATAACGCGCCTGTGGGCGCGTGTTCACAGCAGCACCTGTGTGTGTAGGGAGAGCAGAGAGATAGGAGGAGGGAGGTGAGGGAGCAGGGGGGCGCCTAATCAGTGCTGTTGACCTGTTATTGTCATTTCATGCAGTTAAAGAAAATGCCTGCTAGAAAAACGTTTTTTTTTCTAGAGACGGTTTTGACGCCCCCTTCAGTAGAGCGCCCCCATGTGGTGCATCCACGGCATAGTGCCCATTTGCGCCACTGGGGGGAGGGGGGGGGGGCGCTGAGGGTCTTCCCCCAGAGAATTTTGAATGAAATAGATGCCATATCCTGCATTTTAGTGTATTTTACAAAGGTTTATTACAGTATATTAACATGAAACAAAAGATTTAAACTCATTATTGAAATATCTGACTGCAAAGCTGCAGCTCTGCATGTAAGGGGCGTTCACTTCAGGACAAATTACATTAAGGTCACTGATTGGTCAGTTGCTGACATGTTGGATTGATTGACAGGTGGCAGGACTCATGCAAAAAAAAAAAAGTCATAGATTTTACTGGCCCGTTTGAGACTTTAGTCATTTATTCCATATTCAATATTTTTGGTGAATCTAAGGTTTGAGAACTGTTTCCTTACAAAATCCTAATGTTTTATTTTTCAGAGGTGCTGAGTTTAAATTTAGGGGTGCTTGAGCACCCCCCAAAAAGAGGCTGAAATCACTACTGAAGCCAGTTCATATTTATAATTTAGGCTATTTTTAAATGCTTTATGGGTGATTTATGTGTATTAATGCAGGATCAAAGGAAAATGTTTTTTAGTGGCAGGAAGCTGCTGTAGGAAGTCTGTCAAAATAAAGTAGTAAAATTAAATAATTTAATGCACAAAATAGCCATTCCAGCTGTATAGTGCCATTAAAGGTACATGTATTGTGACATGATGTTGGAAATTTGCATATTTGTCGCAACATATATATCTTATATCATTCAGCTCTGTTCGTTTTTGCAAAATAAATTATAAATATATTAAAATTTCATTCCAAGTTATGGTAGTTTTTTCTCTGGGACACGCCCCTAAAAATCAGTGCACTTCCGCAAAACGTCATTGTGACGTGCATGTGGGCACTGGGCATAAGGCAGAGCCTTGCCCGTTTGTCTGGTGTTTTAACTGCTTGCCATACAGATTCTTTTTCTGAAAGATCGCCTCTTTTTTTTGTGTAACTTGAAAAATGCCGTCACGTTGTAGCGCATTTGGGTGTTCTAATATCAGCAGTGAACAAGTGAGCATTCACAAATTCCCAAAAGATGAGAAACTTCACCTAGAATGGACAAGTACAGAGAAGAGGGACCTATGGTGTCCTACCAAAGAGTCGTATGTCTGCAGCGACCATCTTACTGCCGATCAGGTAACATCTGTAATTTTTTTTTATTCAGGGAGGGTTTATTAATGAGAGTTTTGGATGATTTACTGTCTTAAAATGATAGATCTCAAACGCGATCGGGACTCTGTTAGCTTAGCCCAAGAACAAAGAAGCCACATCACGAAGCTATCCTCACTTAGCTACTGTGTATGAAATAAACCGTGTCTAAATCACTTTTCAATTGATCGAGTGTCCAATAACTGTATAGGATGAATAATAACCCTTCGATTGCTTTAATACATTCATGTACTAACAATAGGTTGTGTTTGTTCGACATGCTCCGCCATTATTATTTACATGCGCGTTGAGCAGCGGCTACCCACGGGTACGTCACATGACGTTTTGCGGAAGTGCGCAGATTTTTAGGGGCGTGTCCCAGAGAAAAAACTACCATAACTTGGAATGAAATTTTAATATATTTATAATTTATTTTGCAAAAACGAACAGAGCTGAATGATATAAGATATATATGTTGTGACAAATATGCAAATTTCCAACATCATGTCACAATCCCTTTAAGCTAGTCAGTGGGCTGACTTTCCATTTAACATTAGTCAGAATGACTGAGTGTAAACACAATGACACATCAAAGGAAATTTTAATACAATAATGAGGACAGCTTGGTGGGCCAAATCAAACTGCCTGGCGGGCCAACTTAAGCTAGATTCATACTTGACGCGTCGCGCAGCGCGCGAGGGTGTGCCCTCCAAAAGTGACGCAATTTCACAGTCCCCGCCCCTGCGCGTTGGCCCCGCGCAGGGGATTAGCGCGTGCCGTGCACCTCTGAATTTTTGAAACTCCGCAAGCCTAGAGCGCGCGCCGCGCTCAGTGACGTATGGACTGGGCTCAAAACAAGATGGACGCTTTCGAAGCTGCTCTGGCTGAACTCATCCGCATGTATCGCCATTTGTATGATCCCTCGATGTGCAACTGGCACAGAAGCGATGCAGAAGGAGGAAGAAAAACATGCGGGATCGCTTCGTGAAGGCCAAAAAGAGGGTGATCAGAAGTGGCGATCCTGGCACCAACAAACCGGTACCAATCCTCGTTGTGGAGCTGAGTTGGCTGTCGAGTTTTATAAAACACAGAGAAAAGGACACAAATATGGAAAAAGAGGTAAAAATGAAAGAAAAAAAAAGTTAGTACTGCTTTTATTACAGCTAGCTTAGCATGGAATACAGCAGGCCATGCTGTGCAGCCTGCCGTGTTGTTTCCCCTTTGTAGTCATATAAACAATAAACTGTGAGAATGAATGACCAAAACATGGCTTAATGAAAATATAAATCAAGCTGCTGACCAGTAAATGTGAAATAGTGGAAATAACCATTTTAGATCTGCACAGCTCAACTGTAAACAAATTTAGCCTATATGTGTGTTGATGCTTCATCTTCTGTTTATTAAGCTAACAATTACACAAACATTTGTTTTTATTTAACACATATGTGCATTGTATCCGTTACCGTACAGCAGGCCATGCTGTGCAGCCTGCCGTGTTGTTTCCCCTTTGTAGTCATAGATATAAACAATAAACTGTGAGAATGAATGACCAAAACATGGCTTAATGAAAATATAAATCAAGCTGCTGACCAGTAAATGTGAAATAGTGGAAATAACCATTTTAGATCTGCACACCTCAACTGTAAACAAATTTAGCCTATATGTCTGTTGATGCTTCACCTTCTGTTTATTAAGCTAACAATTACACAAACATTTGTTTTTATTTAACACATATGTGCATTGTATCCGTTACCGTTTCATTTTGTACTGATGGATGTCAATGTCTGTTTTTTAGCCTGAAGAAACACCACAGAGCCAAGCACAGGACGATACATGGTGCCTCGACCAGACTGTCACCCCATTCGACCAGACCGTCACCCCCATGGACCAGACCTTCACCCCTATCGACCAGACCCTCACCACCATCGACCATGAGTACATCACACCCATCGTCTCTCACAACCTCACGCCTACTGGCCATGAAACTGGCAGTACTTCAAATGCAGGGTGTTTTCCTCTGCGCAGGTCCTCCACGCCAATTCCTCCCTGTCCAACGGTGCCCATACCCGTACCACCTCGACACTTGCCAGGGTCAAGCAGCAGTAGCAGAAGCGACAGCCCTAGCATCAGCTCACTCCGTTGGTGTTGGTGAAAACTTTTTATACTTTTATACTACTATGAAAAAGTACTATGCAAAAACTCAGGACAGTATTACACTTTATTTCATTTTATGTTTATTAAATGTTGGTGAAAACTTTTTTTACTTTTATACTACTATGAAAAAGTACTATGCAAAAACTCAGGACAGTATTACACTTTATTTCATTTTATGTTTATGGATATTAAATGTTGGTGTTGGTGAAAACTTTATACTTTTATACTACTATGAAAAAGTACTATGCAAAAACTCAGGACAGTATTACACTTTATTTCATTTTATGTTTATTAAATGTTTTAGTGTTTAAATAGTTATTGTTGCACTGAGGGACAGAGAGAAATGCAATTTCAATCCTGTGTATGTCCTGTACATATTACTGTTTTGAGAATAAAGCTGACTTTGACTTGACTTTGATTCAAATGATACATTTGTAATGCACAATTACACATTTATCAATTATTTTTAGACAGCATGCCATTTTTGCACACATTAAAATCAAAACACTATTTCTACAGGTTTCTCCACATTCCACTTCACATTCCTGGTGAAATAAAGGCTACTACACATTGAGATTTTTCGTGTCAGGTAGCAATGCTTCATTTTAATGCAATATGGGACTTATATTTACAATGCCATTTCAGGTTTCCAAATAATTCTAACATCTAATGTTCTTACAATTATAAAAAAGTCTTTCATACCAAATTTTATGTAATACAACTGTTAGTGGCTTTGTAAATACAATATGCAAACAAAACAGACGGAAAGCTGAAGTGGATATTTCAATGTAGTTTCATTTTATTTAAAATCATTTAACATTCAAATACATATAGCAATATACAATATAGCTTGGCACACCTCAGAGACTATCAGGGAAACCGTAGTTGCACCAAGTTTGTAGCTGGCTGCTACACTTTTCTGGCTGCTACCTGAAGCCAGGATTCTTAAAGTCACTGCCAAACGCTCGGGTAATGTCACAGGGCTGCTGTGGGTCCTTCCATGTCGTATGAAAGGCGAAATACGATGTAGCAGGTCATCAAATCGGCGTGCAGACATGCATGTTATATTCCCCACCAGTACGTCTCTGACAGTGTAATGGCCGAACATACCATCTCCTTCTGCGTCTTCTTCGTCTCATTAAAATTGCAAGACACAATAACTGTTGTTCTATTATAATTTGCTCCTCTAATAAAGACAGTTCAAGAATGAAGCGAGCGGGAAGCCATTTTATTTGTGTTGTGACGTCAAACAGTTCTTCTTCTACGGTAGATTTCTTCTTCTACACCCTTTCTTGTAACATATGCACATGTTGTAGAGGCTACTTCCACCTGCTGGCCCGTAAAAGAACAGCACTTTGTCATGCTCGGCCGTGCGTCAACCATAAAGACAGGGGCGAAACTATGAACGCATTTCGCCGTGCGGCACAGTGCACGCGCGGCGCGCGCGCTCCAGCCTGCGGACCAAAGCGAAAGTCTAACTCAGCCTGGAGTTTCAAAAATTCAGAGGTGCACGGCACGCGCTAATCCCCTGCGCGGGGCCAACGCGCAGGGGCGGGGACTGTGAAATTGCGTCACTTTTGGAGGGCACACCCTCGCGCGCTGCGCGACGCGTCAAGTATGAATCTAGCTTTACTGCACCTGTGTGCTGCAGCCCACACTGCCTCAGCTCCTCCTCCTCCCTCCTCCTTCCTCTTCTGTCGATCTCCATTCTGCAAGAGAAGTGGGCGCGGCTCAGTGTGCACCTGTGGCAGAGAGCTGAGTTCATGACATTCTGTACTCGTTTAGAGTGTTTAAAGTTTAGAATATTGAGTGTGGGAAGGGTTTCAAATGTCTTCATATATATACACAGTATATATATATATACACAGTATATATATATATATACACACACACTGTATTTTCCGGCCTATAAGTCGCATTTTTTTTTTACAAATTTTCATGTCCTGCGTCTTATGCGGCGAAGCGACATATTTAGGGATTTCTTCCCATATTTTTAGATCAATTTTTGGCTGAGATATGACTGTTACCATTCATTCTGATGAAAAAATGGAGCAGTACCACTTTCGGCCACTAGGGTCCACCAACCGTTCCAAGCTCATGTGTCCGACAGAAGCCTCCTCTGCTCGGACTCACTCTGTCGCAGCACAGCCTCCTGCTCTCTGGAGGTCTGAACTACTGTTACCTCAGTGTTTCACTGTTAGCAAAATAGCTCATGAACCACAAGACAGATTTTGATGAAACTTACAGAAAGTAATCACTGGATGGACATTTACAACTGATAAGCTTTAGGAGATGTTTGAGCTAAAATTCGATTTATTTATTATTTATTTCGTATTTATTTTATGTTTGGAAGAGCTGTCAAAGCGAAACTATTTAAATCCAGCTGATTTGACAATTACGTTCATTTATTAAGGTAATGTTCAGCTCAAAAACTCTTTTGCTATAATGTCAGCAAACAAATATATTTTTTAAGTGTTTATTTTGCTAAATTTTAAATAAATGCGTTCCCACCCGTGCACGTAGCGAAACCAATTTTTAAATCCAGCTGATTTGACAATTACGTTCATTTAGTAAGGAAAAGTTGAGATCAGAAACACTTTTACTATAATGTCAGCAAACAAATATATTTTTTAGGTATTTATTTTAAAGAAATGAAGCGTATCTGCTCGCTGCGCATGCCTGCTTCGCAGCACCGACGTAGCAAAACTATTTTTTTTAATTCAGCTTATTTGACCATTACGTGCATGTTTTAAGGAAAAGTTCAGCTCAGACACATCTTTGCTATAATTTTCAGCAAACAAATAATTGTTTTTACTGTGTTAATCTTGTTATAGTCCTTCCATGCACGCTCCTGCGGCCATTTCGCAGCCAACCTATTTTGGGCAAAACACCGGCCCACATTTCCGGGTTGTCAGTAACATACGCGATATGTCAGCGGTGATGCATAATATATGCGACTTTTCATTTTCATTTTTTTTCATTTATTCATTAATTCATTTTAAAATACAAAAAAAATGTTTACAATAAAACACAAATAATACACAAATCAAAATGAAAAGAAGCAGAAAAAGAATAAATCTTATGATGTCTGCTCCTTTTTTTCCTCAAAATATTTAAAACAAAATATAAAATAAAATAAAAGCAATACTAAAAAGAAAAATACATCAGCTCAAACAGCAGTTTCTTTAAATTAAATTATACTTGATCATATATCTTCAAAAATCTAGTTTTAACCTTTCTCTTAAATATACACAGAGATCTGATATTTTTAAAGTCATCCTCTAAACCAGTGGTCCCCAAACTTTTTCCTGTGAGGGCCACATAATTTTTCCCTTCTCTGGTGGGGGGCCGGAGTCAGTTTTTAACAGGAAAAAGTGTGACGATTGCAGGAGTGCCTAAATCAGGGGTGCCCAACCTTTTTTGAACCAAGAGCTACTTTTGAAGTCGGCAGTTTGCCGAGAGCTACTCGTCCAGTCTCAGTATCAAAAAACAAAATTTTTCATCTCCCTACTCCTCACTTCTTTAAAGTAAATAAAACAGAACGTAATGTGTTGCTAGTTTTATTTAATTAAAGTATTTTATCAAAGTAAAAGGACGCAATATTTGAAAAGCACACCATATTTTTTAAAGAAACGAATAAACAATGAACTGAACAATATAAAACTCCCTCATTTACACTAACTATTTACAAAAAGTGACTTACAAAGGTGCAGATTTACAAATCTCCAACAACTATTTCAAACCTCAATAAAACCTAAATATCAAAACTAGGCAGCTGCTCTGTGCAGCAGGATGGTGTCATCTGGTGCAAGCTGTATAAAATAAATGTGTCTCTACCTTAGTGGCACTTCTGACACTGAGAGGAGGAGGCCAGGGTCTCATAAGTTCTGCCAGTTAAGCTCTGCCAGTCAAC
The DNA here is from genome assembly GCA_038048925.1 of Garcialebias charrua. Classification (NCBI taxonomy): domain Eukaryota; kingdom Metazoa; phylum Chordata; class Actinopteri; order Cyprinodontiformes; family Rivulidae; genus Garcialebias; species Garcialebias charrua. Next base: position 30,211 of record JBBPBX010014607.1, read on the forward strand.
ACCTGCTGGAGGTGCCTCGCTCAAGGTACAAACAATGGGGAGACCGGTCATTTTCTGTTGCCGGCCCAAAAGCCTGGAACAGCCTCCCCCTTGAGCTGCGTGCCACCTCTGATCTGACTCTGTTCAAAACCAGACTGAAGACCCACTTGTTCAAAAAAGCTTTCAGTGTGTAACTTTTATTACTTTTGGTATTTTAATATGTAGCATTTTTTATTTCCATTGCCTTTTTATTTCCACTTGTTCAAAAAAGCTTTCAGTGTGTAACTTTTATTACTTGTGTTATTTTAGTATGTAGCATTTTTTATTTCCATTGCCTTCTTTTATTGCTGTTGTTTCTTATTCTATTTTCATTGATTTATTGTTCCAGTTTATTCATCTTTTTATCCTGTTAAGCACCTTGGTCAATGCAAGGCATTGTAGGAAGGTGCTATACAAATAAAGTTTATTATTATTATTATTATAAGTTGCGAGGTGCAGGCAGGTCTCCAGATGATCATCAGTCATTGTGGATCTGTTTTTGGACTTGATGATTTTCATGTGTGAAAAAGCAGACTCACACAGGTAGGTAGATCCAAAAAGTGCTGTTAAGTTCAAAGCACATCTTCAAATGTAACCCCGGCTTTACACTGCACGCGGCTCCGCCCCGCTCCGGTCCGCAGTTCGCAGCTGAACGAGTCCAATTCCCACTGCCTCCGCTCCGCTCAGGTCCGCCTGGATGCGCCGCTCCAAGACACGTGCGAGATCGCGCGATAAATCAAGTGATAAATAAGTAAGTCAGAACAAAACAATTCATTCGGTGGAAAGAAGGAGAACAACTGTAGAGAGACTGCTGCCTTGATCTTCTCTCGTAAATGAGCTACATGGTTTGAGCAACAGGAAGTGATGTTTACATTTCAGAATAAAATACTTTTTTATTTATTTATTTTTGTATTGCGTTATTAGGTGTAGTCATAGTCATAAATATAATAGTTTAGTCATAGAATAGTCATAATTGATAGTTTGACAGCATTTTTGTACAAATAAATCCGTATAGAGCTAGGATTAGTCCGCCCGTGGTGATTTTATTTTGTAAATACGGAAGTTGTGCTCGTTCCTTTTCCTGTTGGTGCGACGTAATCTTCAAAAGTTGACTCCGGCACAGCTCCGTCATCCGGCAGAAATAGAAAAATTTCTAATTTTGACGGACTGCCGTCCGCTCTCCGCAGCTCGCCGCCGCCGTGCGGAGCCAGTGTAAACTCTGTCATTGATTATAATGGGTGCGTATTTGCTGCGGAGGTCGGACCGGAGCGGGGCGGAGCCGTAACGCATGTGGTGTAATTCCGGGGTAAGGATACTTTTCTTCTGAGAGCAGACTCAAGAACTCTCCATCCACGCCAGGTGATGCTCGAATTACAGATGAGGCAATTAGACTTTGAATTAGAATAAACAAAAAAATACTCCTCCTCCCACTCTGTGTGAAAATAATATGTTTTTGTTTGCTTGTTTGCTAGTTTTCCATCCATGTTTACTGTGTACCGACAGCTTTATGTGAAAGGGAGACAATTCAACTTACTCCTTCATTTTTAAAAACTGTGTTAGGATAGGCTAAGTACTTGGTGACCATACAGTACTGTACATGTATTCATTTGTAAAAAAAAAATAAAAAAATTTTTTAATTATTATTTTTTTTCCTGGGGGCCGGACCAAAGGTGGGGGCGGGCCGGATGCAGCCCGCAGGCCGTGGTTTGGGGAACACTGCTCTAAACCATTCCATAAACCTATACCCTGGATTAAAGTGCATCTGTCTTTCAAACAGGTTCAAAACCGTGGCTTCACAAACAGTTCTATCCCCTTTAAAAAATACCAACTCTCTCTTTTAACAAAGTTAATTTGAATGTTTGAATGAGGTGCGACACTATACGGAGGTGCAACACGTTTATGGATTTTTCCACTTTATTGGACATAATTGTACTAATGCAACTTATAGGGCGGAAAGTACGGTATTTATTTAT
>JBBPBX010014608.1:5715-16065 GCA_038048925.1 Garcialebias charrua
GAGGGGGGGGGGTAGAGCATCTAATCTGACATGAGCAACTAAATAGTAGTCAGCAAAAAGAAAAAAAATTAAAAAAGAGGCAGTTACATCATTTAGTCAACATCTATAAAGCCGGTATCAAGATCCAGGAATGTTCCATTTCTTCAAGTACTTGAAGTCCTACACCTTTGTGACCTCTGCTCCTTGTAGGCTCACTGTCAAGTGGTTTTCAGTTTTTAATCTGCAGTTTCCCCCCCACTTGAAAGGGTAGCTTGCTTCAGAAGATTTTGGACTGGACTTCACTCAATGACCAAGAATCAATCCTTTCTTTTCTTTTCTTTTGAAAGTTTGTTGAGGTCAAAACAGGTGAAAAACCTAAGAGTACAAACAAGAAGATAGTTCAAGAAAATGTAACTCAATAAGCCTAATCAATTAACATATTCCTAAAATTAAATCCTTTTCAAACTAAAATTTACCCTTGAAATTAAGTATAACACATCCACATATGTGACACCCAAATTCAATTGAACATATTTTAAATGTTTTTCAGTGATAAGTTTAACCATACACTTTGGCAGCTCTAAGCTCCCTTAAATGTACAAAATCACATTTAACAAATTACTTTTAGCTTCCACCTTTCATAATAATACACACTTTAACTGCCCTTTACATATATCATTTGCAATTTGAACTTTGTCACAAGTTTAACAAATTACATTTTTAACCTGAATATAAACATTTTGACATGTTAGTCCACAGCTCCAAATACAATATAATTCAAAGCTCACCGGCTCCTTCTTCCTCCTTTTTTTCCTTTTTCTTGAAACAAGCCTTAGTTCTGCAATATTTTCTTAAGTAAAATTTCTCCCAGCACTTCTCTCCCACATTGTTTGCCTTTTGCTGCCCTGTGAGTGAACACCTTCAAACAAATCATCAAATCCTCTGCACCTGTAGCAAAACAGTCTGCTGCCTCCTTGCTGGGAGACACCTCAAACCAACAACCTGTGAGAGATGGGCGGGGCCTGGAGCTCAGCTCAACACCTCCCACTCGATCTTCCCACATAAACCACTGGAAAGATCGTATACACTGAACTTACAGTCACAAACTCCCTGCCTGCTCTTCTACAGCCAGCAGGACCACCAACCGTCGGACGTCCCTGTGAAGGATTGTGGATTGAGTGTCTCTCTGACTGCTGGATGCAGGTTGTTTGGATGCAGGATGCTTGGCTGCAGGATGCTTGGCTGCAGGATGCTTGGCTGCAGGCCTCACCTCTGGGGCACAGGAGTTTGTCACGACTCTAACTTTCACATCCCACACGATGCCTTTGGAGTCTGGGTTGACACTGATGACTCTCCTCTTCACGTCATCTTTAACTTGATATGGTCCAAACATGTCGACTGTTGTAAACTCGAATGGGGATGCAGGTCTAGTTCTCTCTTGAGGCAAATCACTCATCACTTGCTGACATATTTTAGCTTTGGCCTTTTTGCAGATCATACAATTCTCAATGACCTTTTGAGCAATTCTTCGTCCCTTTATGATCGATGCTCTCCTTCTCACCTTCAAAAGAGTTGCAGCCACTCCTTCATGACCCTTGCTGTGAGCTTCACAAATCAGCAATGTCGAGACCCAGGCACCATGTGGTAAGAGGGGAACACCAACTCTGTCTTCATTAAAAGCTTGGACTCTCCCACCACAAACCAGTAGCCCAGATTATTTCTCTTTGTAAACCACCAAACGATCTATTGTGGTGGCTGGAAATGTCACTCCCTCTTGTGCAGCAAGAAAAATATCTCTTAAAGCATCTTGGCGCTCTGTTACAGTGATAACCCCAGCTGATGAAACTGCCTCCCACTTTGGGGTTCTCACGGTCCTCTTCTGACCAGCAAAACATTTTGCAGCCCGCCAGACCTGGGCAATCGTTTGGGTCAGCCGAGTCAAACTGCTGAAATGTCGCACATCCAGCAGGTTCTGGATTGCAGCACCTGCAGGTGGCCTTCGAAGCTCCAGGTCTGGTGGTTCTTTCTTTACCTGAGCTCTTGTGAGTGCAGCAACGAATGATTTCTTCTGCATCTTTCCAACAGACTCTCTTGCCATTGATGAAACATCCTTAGCAGATTTAATTGGCCACTCATCAGTTGGTAGACTAAGAAATTTGGGCCTCGCTGCCACTCTGAATTTTCTTCCAAGTCTTTTTTTCTCTTTCTCTTTGAGAAGTTTATCCCAACCATGACATGGACCTTGTCATCTTCCAGGGTGTAGCCAAGGCCAAGAGCTTTATTGTCTTCCATTTTGAGCTGATTTGGTAGGATTATAGACTTTGGAGTAGTCTCTTGGTCCTGCTTTCCAGCAGACTGTTTTCCACTTTGACCAGAGAAGATCCATGGCTTTAATTCAAACCCACCTGCTCGCAGGATCTCTTCCACATTTTTTGTGATGAGTTTAAGCTGGTTCAAGTTGTTATGAGAGGTCAAGAAGTCATCAACATAGCTATGTTCTTCTATTACTTGACGCTCCTCCACAAAATGGCTGAACTGGGGGAAATTAGCTGTCTCTCTCAGGGCAAGTTGAGCAATACAACCTGCTGGCTTATCTCCAATGTTGACTCTTGTTATTGCAAATTCACCCAGCTCCTCCTCCTCAAGGCCGGCGCATAGCTCCGCGCTTGAGCGAGCGCGGCGCCCCGCTGTGTGAGCGCCGTGAGGTCGCCGCTGCACAAGCCCTTTGAACGTTCACGCGAGCGCGCCAAGCTCCAATTTTACGAGCGCCTACGCGAAGCGCGGTGTCTGACCAATCAGCTGCACGCGGAGGGGGACTGAACTGACCCCCTCCGCATGCAGCTGTTCACAGAGAACGTGAGAAGAAAGCAGAGCTCTGTTGGAGCCACACGCTGGTTCACGCTGTGCTCTGCTGTGAACCTCCCACGCGCAGCGCGCGCGCGTGGCGCGGGACTCGGTCCAGCGCGGAGCTCTGCACCGGGCTTCAGAGTCACGCCACAGGAACCTATGCAGATGCACCTCTCGGTCCTCAAGCCACACTGAATTGTACATCCTCCGTATGTCCCCCAGAGCAGCAAAAATTCCCCTTCGGAATTTGAAGAGCACAGCACGGATTGGGTTGAGGACATCTGGGCCTTTAAACAGGAGATCATTTAAACTCACCACTTTGCACTTTTGACTGCTGTTCCAGACCAACCTTACTGGAGTTGTGACAGAATGTGGGTTGGGTGCGATGAGGTGACTGATATACCATACTGGACCAGTCCATACATCCAAGATGTCTTTAGACAACTTTATTGCAGCTCGGCGCTCAACCATCTCATGAACTTGAGCAGTATATGCAGCTTTCCACTCTGGCTGCCTAGCCAGCTGCTTCTCAGTCCTCAAGAATGTGGCTTCGACTGCACTCCTGTTATTAGGTAATGTGGCTGGATCTTCTACCCAGGGATATTTGGCATGCCAATGAGGTTTTTCGCTATGGTCATCAGCAACTATATATGTGAGCCCACTTTTTACCACTTCCAGCTCCCTTTCTTCAGCGAGCGTCATTTCTTTGCCACCTGGCTGGCAGTTTCCACAGCGACAGCCTCCACATCTCGGAACACAGCCAGCACCAATACTATCCCATTTCCACCACTTGAGGAAACTGGATGTAGTAGCACAACTGGATTCCTGAGTTCGGACAGCAATCTTGATTTGCTGTGGGGGATAACTGGGGGCTACACAGATGCGTTCTTCATACCTCACAGCAGCAGCTCTCATAGACCTTGCGAAGTGTGTTCTTGATGTATGAGCTGATACAGTGACCTCCTCAAACAGCTCAGGATGGGTGCCAGCAATTGTCTTTCCCATTGGTCCATCCCATAGCACAAGATCTCCAACAGTACAGATTTTCTGTGGAACCAGCTGGCCCTCTTTGTGGCTTATAAGGAGGTGGATTTCTTTTGGCCTTACCAGGTCACTGAGTGGGATACCTGGGAAGAACCTTTGCAGCTTTTTTGCGGACACATGTCTATGGACATTTGCAATTTTTTCCAGGCCATAACAAACCAGCTGATGGGACTTGAAAGAGCCTCTTGAGTTGCGGACACGGATTTTCAGGAGGTACCGCTTTGTTTCAACAAAGACTTTCATTCCTCCTACACCATGGACCACAAGTGTGATGTCTTCACTTCTGAGGTTAAGTCGACCTGCTGCCTCATGAGTAATATAATTAGTGTCAGAAGCTAGATCGATCAGGGTCCCAATTTTTTGTCCATCATTAGCTCTGACCTCCAGAAGCATCATTATAACAGGCCACTCCATTAGCCCATTTTCTGCCAGAAGACTTGAGTGACTTTTTGCAACATGGGAGGTTGATGCTGTGTTACAGAATACATCTTGACATTGTTGGGCCAGTTCCGGTGAAAGCTTTTTAAGGAACCCTTCTTGGGCTTCAGTGTAATTCCTCTTGTTACCACCTCCCACTGTGCCACTCCTGCTCCTCCTTTGGCCTGTACTACCTCTAGATGTTTCAGCATTTGGACACAGATAATAATGATGGTCTTTGTCTTTCCTCCTCTCGCATTCAGAATTTCTGCACAGGAATGAAGTTTTGCAGTGATCATCATCAGTGTGGACCTCCAAACATTTCCAGCAGGCTCCCAATTTTCGTACTGCATCTTTCTTCTCTGTGAGATTGAGCACACGGAATTGTTTACAGAAGTACAGCTTCTTCCCATGTTTGATATCTCCACAGACGACACACACTGAGAGACGGCCGCTTAACTGGTTTGTAGTTCTAGTTCTTGCTTGCCTTTGCTCAGATCGAATTTCTTTTCTTGGTAAATCCTCATCCCTCAGTTGATCTAGCTGTTCATAGATGCTTTCTTGACTCTTGAGAAAAGCCAGAAGATTGTCAAAGCGCTTCTCTGGTTTAGTATTTATCCTCTCAGCTGCGTAGAGAAGCCATTCTTTCTTCAACACATCAGGAAGTTTACTTTCAATAGATTTTGTCATTAGGGGGTTCTTCAAAGCACCACTGTCACCAAGTTCATTTAGGTCTTCAAGGGCTTTCTCAACAGTTTGGATTAGTTCAAAGCACCACTGTCACCAAGTTCATTTAGGTCTTCAAGGGCTTTCTCAACAGTTTGGATTAGTTCAACAATTTTCTTTGGCTGATGACTTCTGACAGGTGGAAGACTCTGGAGTTCCTCAACTATTTCGATTGCAATAGCTGTTTGGTTTCCGAACCTGTTTTCCAGTACACGAAATATGTCGTCTGCTGTGTTGTAGGTTAGTAGTCGGAGGTCTTTCATCATCTTCTCATCCAAACTGTTGATGAGCTGGAATTTTTTGACTTCCCTTGACCCGGTGGGTTCTCCTTGCCTCTGAAGAGCCTCCCAGTCTCTTTTCCAACGATGAAAGTCTCGTCTGTTGCCAGTAAACTTGGGGAGGGAGATTGGCTTCAGTCTAATGGCTGATGTTGGATAGGTGATGGAAGCTCCATTCACAACATTCCCAGCATCTTCCTTAGCTTTTGCTTCAATGAACTCTACTTTTCTGGACATTAACTTTGGAACAATTTGCTCAAGCTCTCTTACACGCTTCTGAAAGTCACTCTGTTCAGCCGAAGGGGCCCAGCACTTCCATTGTGTATACAACTCCTTTGCCTTCTTCACCAGTAATGCCATGTAGTCTTGATTATAAAGCACTTGTGTATTAATCATATACAGTAGTGTATTCGATTCAAATGAGATTAACATATAGAACTTCTAAACGTGTGTATTTCCCTTCACTGCTTTACTCATTTTGTCTCTTTTATTTAGCGTTTAGCTGCAGATTCATTCTTATATTTCCACCTAAACGTCTTCTAGGAGATTCTACGCTTGTCCCATTCCTCCATATTTGTTGACCTCCACAGACTCCAGCAGACAAATGGAGCTCCATCATGTGACTCCAGTTTCCACATGATGTTTGTCACATTCAGCTGAGTGCTCTGTTTACACACAGTTTGTAGACACATTTCAGAATTACACATGAATATATGTGGAAAACTACCGGAGTCAACTGTTTCACACTGGAGGAGAACATTTTCATGTTTGACTTCATAGTTTGTAATGAGGAGCTTTTAAAGAAACTCCCTCCAAGTCTTCACTGGATGAACATGAAGTGATGAAGCTTTGGATCCATCTTGATCCACAATGATCTCCATGCAGTCCTCTGACTCTGATGTGCAGGTGAAGCTGTGGAAAAAGAGCTGTGAGCTTGTGGGCCTTCAGGAGGCCTGATGCAGCCTGATGGGACCATCACACTGAAGAAGTCCACAACCTCCTCCATCATCAGGGACACTGAGGACAACACTGAACCTCTGTCTTCACTGTTTATTCACAAAGTGTCCAACTCTTTTCATACACGTGTCTTTAGAGTTACGTCACCAAAATTCAAGTCATTTAGATTCAGACAGCAACAATTTACAACATAAAGTTTAGAAACAGAAAAATCCCACTGACCATCAACAGGAACATCTGACTCAGTCTGTGGTCCTCCCCCAGAAAATGTTGAATAAAGTAGATGTGATTTCCTGCATTTTGTTGTATTTTAACAGGTTGTTAAACATCTACATTTGTAAACATTTTCATCCTACCCCCCTCCTCCTTGACGGTTCCGACTCTTCTCCTCTGAATTCACTGTCTGACTCCACATGTGAAACCTCCAGGCACCTCCTCGTCTGTTCATGTCCGTTGCCTGTGGGCTCCTGCCCGCGTACGACTGCCTGGTTAGCTCGGCACTCACCCCCACCACTCTTTAAGGGGCTGAGATTTTTTTTAAGGGTGGAGGCAGATTGTGATATTAACAAGTTGTAAGTGGCTGTTGTGTTTAAAATGAGTGTTTATGTAATTATTTTCAGTTTACAAATTCAATATAAGTTTTATTTGTTCAACACAGTCATATTTGTTCATAACTTTATTATTAATAAGCCTGAGTTACCGGATCCAAACAAACATTTACCGGAACACACCCTGTCAAAATAAGAGTTTCCAGATCCTGTTCCAGCAACAAATTAAGAAGAGTTAAACCAAATCAAGATGGCCACCACAGCTAATAGAGTTTAGGCCACAGGAAAATAAGTGTCCCTCAGTGAAATGTTTAGATATTTAACTAACAATTGGTGTGGTAGTAGCTGACAGTAATCCAGAATAAATGTTCAAGTATGAACAGATCAGGTGTGACATCACTTCATCACATGAGCTCATATTTTGGTGAATTCCTTGAAGTTTTCTTGCTCTTTACTTCTGATAGAAACAGATTAGACGTCAGTGTCTTTGGACTGTGTCCAACTTTGGACCAAGTCTCAGGATTTCGTCTCTTTACTTTCCTTCACATTGAACCATTTGTACTTTTCAGCTGGACACACAGAAACAAGAATGAGAGCGTGTGCAGCTGGAAATCCCTCTCCAGCTGCTCCAGCTGTGAATGGACAAACAATAGTTTGTGTGTGTTCATGTTGGAGACGTGTTGCTGGAAGGACGGCCCTGTGCTCCATTTTCAGCTGTTTGCTTCATGTTGGATGAAGAGCAACATGTCTCTCCTTCAAGCTGCTTCAATACATTTAGTCAAACTTCCATCCTGGACTCCTGACTCATTATTTCTGAGGAATTTTATAACAACATCATGAGACGTCACGCTCAGAGTAGGTTTTGTAAATAACTCTCAGCTACTACCACCTCAGAGTTAGACTCAACATCTGTAACACTGACTGAGTTAGAGACATTTATGTGTCGTCTGTTGTTATGTAGCTGTGGCGGCCATCTTGAATTGGACTGGCTCCAAAGTCAAATCAGTTCTAAATGTTCCCACAGTGATTACTTTCTGGAAGTTTCCTTAAACTGTGTCCAGTGGTTTTTGAGATATTTTGCTAACAGACAAACAAGATTGACTGCATCAATTATTGCTAAAGTTTTAAGCAAAGATTTTGTGCATTGAGTGGCACTTGGAGTATATTTTATGAAATAATTTTGGCTCTATCTCTGTCAAATGTTAGCAAAATATCTGTGAAACTGACTGAATTATAGACATTTCTGTGTTTCTAACATGAGTTTTCTGTTCAACCATCAAGAACTGGGTCAGCTCCAAAACTTAAATCAGTTGTAGACGTACATCCACTGATTATCTCTGGAAAGTTTCATAAAAATATTTTCACTGGTTTATGAGATATTTTGCTAACAGACAGAGTTGAGTTTAAAAATTAAATGTCAGAATTTTAAACCAAGGTCTCAGAAAATTTCATGATGTCATGCAGTTCATAAGTTCACCACCAGAGGGAGACAAACCCTCACAGTCAACCTCACTGACACCTTTACAACAACAACAATCTGTCATCAGGAGATTTAAAGGCTTTTCTCAGTCTGGCAGCAACTTGCGCATATTTTTAATCATGTGATGAAACAAGGACTGCTGGGAAACAGAGTTCTAATAAATAAACAGGAACTTGTGAACATAATGGAAGTAAAATCTATTTTAAGAGACTCAAAGTTCACTGAGATGTCTGTTTCTTCACCATGTGAGCTGAGGAACCAATAATTGTAAAAATTATGTTTACATCTGTTAAAAACTGTGTTTAAAGCATCAACAGCTGAAATTACTGCATTTTTAATATTCCTATATTTCACCTGAATATTGTGTCATTGCTCAGGAGGAAACTTTCTGAAATAGTGACACTTAAAAAAAACAAAGAATTAGACTTTATAACTGTGTTTATTATATAATTATTTAATAGAGAAATTTGACAATTAAAAGTAAAAGCTGATTTAATACATTATTAATTTGAAGTTTTTCTAAATCATCAACCAAAGAAAAGCACATTTCAGCTGAAATCAGCTGATGCAGAAAAAGCTCAAGAAAATAATGAAGTGTGTTTAAAAATAAATGTTAAAGCTAAAATGTAAACACATCTTTGGAGCTATTTCCTTATTTATTATTCAACTTTGAAGTCATTTCTGCTGAGGCCAGTCTCTTTAAATAAAAATTTCCTGTGAGCTGCTAGCTCTCAGAGTGTGTGTTAGGGATGACTCTCAGCTACTACAACATCTGGTTTTTGCTCAACATCTGTAAAACTGACTCAGTTGTAGCCATGTTTGTGTTTTCTAATCTCAATTATCAGATTAACTCCTACAGTTAATCTGTTGTACGTGTACATTCAATTACTTTCTGACAGTTTCATTAAAATACATTTACTGGTACATGAGATATTTTGCTAACAGACACACAGGCAGGCTAATATGAGTGGCAGACTTTGGTGGTGGTGGTGCTAAACAGTTCATAGTAACACAGCAGAGGTGTTTGTCCCTTGTTGATGTGAATCTTTAGGTTTGAATCCTCTTTATTTGTCTCTAAGTTGATGGAAGCATCAAAGTGATGCATGTAGAACAGAAACTAAAGGTTCTCACATGTTCTCAGTCTCCAAGAGCAGCTGCACAACCTGAACATGTGCAGCTGCTCTGCTCCCAGTCCTTTGTTGCAAGTCTCAAGAGTTCAAGAGTTTGATTCTCATCATTCCACAACATGACATGCATGAGGAGGAACCAAACAGTTCCTGAGCTCCACTTATGTCAGCATTTAAGAAGTAAAGAAGAAAATAAAACTTTATAACTTGATGTTGATTTATTTTCTCACACTTCACCTGCTTCTCTTTACTGCTGCCAGAAAGGAGAATGATGAAGTGATGTTGTTTAGAAGAAAATGTCTCGCTCACTTTTCTTCATGTCACTGCCACAAGTGACAGCAGCTCTCTGCATGTGCTGCATCACTTGATTGATGTGACAGGAGGAAAGGAGAGGTGTTTGTGAACTCTTCAGAGTGAGCTCTCGTCCAGTGCTCCCTCAGCAGGAGCTCTAAGTCTTCCTTCTTCTCTTCTCCTCCATCCTGTTGGAAGCTGCACACTATTGACTTCAGCTCACATGTTCAAAAACATGCATGTTAGGCTCACATGTTCAAAAACATGCATGTTAGGCTCACATGTTCAAAAACATGCATGTTAGGCTGCCTTCAGGCCCAGGAGGAGCATGCAGAGAGATGCATTCTGTGTGGCTGCCCCCCGCCTATGGAACTATCTCTCTGTCTGCCTGAGAGCTCCACAGTCTTTGGTTGACTTTAAAAACGGCTTAAAGTTGATATTGATTTTACTTGATTTTATCACTTGTTTTTATTTGATCTTTGATTTTTGTTGCACTTTGTAGCACTTTGAGATTTTTGTTAATGAAAAGTAAGTTATAAATTAAATTCATTATAATATTATTATTATTATTATTATGTGTGCTCTCAACGGGGTTTGCCTGCTTAAATAAAGCTTCATGAATAAATCAATAGTTTGATCACATTTCAGTCAGTTTG
>JBBPBX010014608.1:20725-34338 GCA_038048925.1 Garcialebias charrua
TGTGTGACGTTGTTTCACAGAGATTGGATCTGCAGCAGCAACACGTCTGACTTGTTAACAGACTTGAAACGACAACATCCATAGTGAACGTCTCTTCTACAAGCGATAAAAGCAGCTTGTTACAAACACCGAACAACAGCATTTAAACAGCATTCATCAGGTAATTCAGATCGGTCCAGAGCAATAACACAAACTGTAGGTTTTTAAAGCTCTGGATCTACGTCTGAATGTTGTTGATGTGCATGCTTTAAAGTTATTGAGCCTCGCTACAACATCCATCACGTCAACACTTCAGCCAAAAAGTTCAGCACTTTATGAAAAAACTAAAACTGATATTGTCAACAAGCCCTGGAACTGATTAAAGCCCTTATGATGACGATGACCGAGAGATTCAACCACCTTAACCGTTCAAGAAGAGGTATTGTTGTTTTATTATCATCTAATTAACCTTTTTTATTTAAAATTATAATATTATTAACTCTTTTTTGTGTGTGTTTTATTTACAGTCTGGGACAGAGTTATCAGCTGTCTTCTTCCTCTTCAGGGAAATGCACCAGAGATCACCTGCAGCTAAGAAGTGTGTGATGACTGAACTCTGAACTTTTCCAGGGCCTGCCACACCTGGAGGAGCAGGTCCAAGACGAGGTTGTTGTGAGTAATGAGGCCAAATACACCCACACTGCTGCTACTGTTGTTATTGAGATGATTTTCTCCACCACTGGAGATATTCACTGTAACTAGATCTGTGCTTTTAGCAGAAAATGTGGACAAGTTGATCTTTTTGGACAAAAACTTTAAACTTGATTAGTTAGATTGTAAACAGTGTGTTGCTGCTTATTGTTCAGGTTCTGGCTGTTATTGTATTTATTAAGATTTTTATTATTGTTAGTATAGTTTATTTATTGTAAAGAATGTCGTTGTTCTTCTCTATCAAGGATGTGAACATCTTCATCCCTGAAAGAGTGACCGGTGGCCTGGAGATGAGTGTAGACTGCAGAGTCCTGACCTGATGATGTTGATCTTCTGTGCTGGTCCATCCTTTTGGCCAGTGGCTGTTTAGTTTCCCTGATGTAAGACTGATCACAGCCCTCCTGACACTGAACAGCATACACAATATTACTCTGTTTGTGCCGGGGGACTGGATCTTTGGGATGAACCAGTCTTTGCCGTAATGTATTTTGGGGTTTAAAAGCCACTGGGACGTTGTGTTTAGAAAATAAACGTCTCAATGTCTCTGAAACTCCCGCAACATACGGAATGACCACTGGTCTGGGTTCCTTCTTTTCACCTGATGGCTGGCTAGAGTCCTGTTTGGGTTTCTTCTCTGCTTTCAGGAAGGCCCAGTTAGGATATCCACATTTCTCTAGAGCCTGTTTTGTGTGTGATTTCTCCTTCTGTCTGGCTCCTGAGTTAGTGGGGACGCTGTCTGCTCTGTGGTACAGAGTCCTGATGACTCCTAACTTGTGCTCCAGAGGGTGATGGGAGTCAAACTGTAAATACTGGTCTGTGTGGGTGGGTTTGCGGTACACCTCAGTTTGCAAATTTCCTCTATCAGAAACTGAGACCTCACAGTCCAAGAAAGCCAACCTGCCATTTTTTACATCTTCTCGTGTGAACTTGATATATTTATCCACAGAGTTGATGTGATCAGTGAAATGTTGGACTTCCTGAGATTTAATTTTAACCCAGGTGTCGTCAACATACCTGAACCAATGACTTGGTGGTCTCCCTGAAAAGGACGTCAAGGCTCTCTTTTCTACCTCCTCCATGTACAGGTTGGCAACAATAGGAGAAACTGGAGACCCCATAGCACACCCATGTTTCTGCCTATAATATTGCTCCCCATATGTGAAGTAGGTTGACTGCAGGCACAGTTTCAAGAGTTGACACAGTTGTTCTGTCGAAAGTGTGGTCCTGTTGCTCAGGCCCTGTACACACGTAGCCTGGTGTTTGAAAAACGAATATTTGCGAGAAAAAAAAAAATCTCTGTCCATACATGTTCAGATATTTAAAATGTTTGTCTACATGTCCCGTTTTTTTCCACCACAGACCGTTGTAAAGAATATGCTTAACCCATAGGTGGCAGTGCAGTGCTGTCACAACCCTTCAACCCAGCCACACTTCCTGTTATTTATTTTCTTTAGTTTGTGTGGACAGACTGTGAGGTTGAACTACTATTAAATACCGTGTTGGAGTACAAAGTTAATAAAACGCAGGAAAATGTCGACTGGGAATCATGTCAGAGCAGGTATGTTGACTTTTTATCGCTTTTTTTTAGAGCATTGTGTGACTGTCAGCGCCGCAACAGCTGGAGGAGGTGGAGCAGAAACCTCCGGTTCTGAAGTCCACACGCAGACTCGAAAGCGGAGAGTTCTCAAATCTCCACTTTGGTCGGAGTTTTGTTATTATTCGTTTATAGTTACATCAACCGGAGTTCACGTGTAGATGAAAGGCCAAACCGCATGATAAACTGTTCGGTTTTACTGATATCCGGCTACGTGTGTACAGGGCCTCAGAGTTGTGTCTGATTTTAACCTTAAACAGACCACCTCTACTGCCTCATCAACAGGAATGCACGTAAAGAGTGATGTGACATCAAAAGAGACCATTGTTTCATCAGTCTCCATGATGACATCCCTCACCTTATCCACAAAGTCCATGGTGTTCTGTATGTGGTGTTCTGAGGTGCCAACTAAAGGGATGAGTACAGATGCCAGATTTATAAGACTGAGCTGAATACAGCAACTCAGACTGAGGAAGTCTTTCGGACGAAAGACGAAACGTTTCTACAGTTTTTTTGCTTTGTTTTGTTTTGTTTTTTTGAATGTCCAGAGGAACAGACTTAGCTTTTTGAGATTTTTCTACCTGGATAATTGAGCATGCATCAGGGTTTTATTCAGCTTACATCAATGGCACTGTAGTAATTTATAAAAAAAACTATAAGGTTAGTCTCAATAAAACACAATTAGCTCATTTGCATGAGATACCTGTTAATTAACCAAGTAACTAACTGATTAAATCACATATCCCTCAGGAATTACACAAATAACATTTCATGGGGTCTGACTGTTTGAAAAAACAAGTAATTTGATTGGTTGGTAGGTTCTCTCCACATATTGCACAACCATTGAACCAGTATTTTAGAACCAACATAGTCCAAATTATGATTTAAGGTTAAATTAGTTTGTTTTTAAAGTATTCTTAAGAAACTAGGAGCAAATCATAGATTGGGAACTTGTTGAAAATTGGCACAGAATATATTTTATAAAATCAAAACAAATTTTATTGGGTGTTAAGATAACAGTTGGATCTCATGGCCTATAAGTTATTTTATTATTAGGGATGGGGCTAATCCGATCTGGTATAGACATCCGATTCCAGCATAATTTACGTATCGGATTTTTCTGATCCAACCTGCAGAGATTTCTGATCCATCATGCATGTCTCTGCTGAAACTTCTCGTGTGATTCCCTGCCAGCTGCTCTGAACGTTGGCTTCAAATTATGGAATGGATTTACTGAACGGAGGTGTGTTACGGCCGTGGCGTAGTGGTATAGGCAGTCGTCCCCCAATCGGAAGGTTGGAGGTTCGAATCCCGGTTCCCCGCACCATGTGTCGTTGTGTCCCTGGGCAAGACACTTAACCCCGAGTTGCTCCCGGTAGGACTGG
Organism: Garcialebias charrua; assembly: GCA_038048925.1. Classification (NCBI taxonomy): domain Eukaryota; kingdom Metazoa; phylum Chordata; class Actinopteri; order Cyprinodontiformes; family Rivulidae; genus Garcialebias; species Garcialebias charrua. The sequence goes on from JBBPBX010014608.1 coordinate 24,395, forward strand.
AAGGCGCCTTGCATGGCAGTCGCCGCTACCGGTGTATGAATGTGTGTATGAATGGGTGGATGGTTGGTATTGTAAAGCGCTTTGGGGCTCCTCACAGGGGGCTGGAAAGCGCTATATAAATAAGCTCCATTTACCATTTACCATTCATGAACCCAGAGTAATAAGACCCACCTCACATTCAGGAAATCCATTTCATAGTTTGTGGGCAGCTAGAACATAAGGACTGAGTGTGCAGCAGAGAGTCAGAGTCAGAGTCAGAGAGAATTTATTGTCATTTGCACCGCATGTAGTACATGTGTTGAAAACGAGATTATGTACACAGGGTCCCAGTTACATCCAACAACAAATGCAAGAGAAATACAATAATAACATCTAGGATTAACTAAGAGAGACATCACATCAGCTAGTAATACACTAAGCCCTAATGTAGTAGAAAAACATCATTATAAACAGCAGCACGAACATGAGCAGATGGTCACAGATGAACGCAGCAACAAGAAACAGATGGTCACAGATGAACGCAGCAACAAGAAACAGATCAGTACAGTATCAGTATGATGTGACATTTTGCAGTGTTTATTCTTATTATTTATTTATTCATGAGTCTGACAGCCTCAGGGTAGAAGCTGTTTCTCAGTCTAGTGGTTCTACATTTGATGCTCCTCAACCTCCGTCCCGAGGGGAGTGGTGCAAAGAGTGAGTGTGCTGGGTGAGTGAGGTCTTTCATGATGCAGGTGGCTCTTTTTCTGCATCTGGAGGTGTAAATGTCTGTGATGGTGGGGAGACTGACTCCCACAGACTTCTGTGCAGCCTTCACCACTCTCTGCAGAGCTTTTCTCTCTGCAACTGTGCAGCCTCCATGCCACACGTTGATGCTGGAGCACAGGACGCTCTCCACTGCACACCTGTAGAACGAGGTGAGGACTGGGCTCTCAGACCGGCTCGTCTCAGCCGTCTGAGGAAGTAGAGTCTCTGATGACCTTTCTTGATCAGGCTGGTGGTGTTATTGCTCCAGCTGAGGTTATCATTCAAGTGTACACCCAGGTATTTGTAGCTGGAGACCACCTCCACCGCAGATCCACCTATATACAGTGGGGTGTGGGTGTGTTTGTTCCTTCTGAAGTCCACAATCATCTCCTTCGTCTTCTTCACATTCATGTGAAGGTTGTTCTCTTTGCACCAGCTCTCCAGATGTTCCACCTCCTGTCTGTAGCTGGATTCATCATTATCTGTGATGCATCCCACCACAGCTGTATCATCTGCAAACTTAACAATATGACAGCCTGGAAGTGTGGCTATACAATCATATGTGAGCAGAGTGAACAGAAGAGGGCTCAGCACACATCCTTGAGGAGAGCCAGTGCTGAGGGTGATGGTGGAGGAGGAGAAGTTGTGGATCTTCACGGACTGTGGTCTGTTTGTTAAGAAGTCTAAGACCCAGTTACAAATAGAGGGGCTTAGTCCAAGTGTGGATAGTTTGTCTATCAGAGTTTGGGGGATCATGGTGTTGAAGGCAGATGTGAAGTCCACAAAGAGCAGACGCACGTATGAGTCCTTCTGATCCAGGTGGGTGAGAGCAGTGTGGACCACAGAGGAGATGGCGTCCTCTGTTGATCGGTTCTCACGGTATGCATATTGATGAGGGTCCTCGCTGATGTTGACGGCTGTCTTGATGTGGGACATGACCAGTTTCTCAAAACATTTAGCGACTATCGGGGTGAGAGCCACCGGTCTATAGTCATTCAGACCAGTCACTGTGGAGCTTTTTGGGACTGGGATGATGGTGGCAGTCTTCAGGCAGGTGGGAACTGACTCCAGTGAAAGTGAGGTGGTGAAGATGTCAGCCAGCACCTCACAGAGCTGGTCCGCACATTCCTTCAGAACTTTCCCTGGGATGTTGTCTGGACCCGTAGCTTTATGAGGGTTGATCCTTCTGAGACTACCTCTCACTTCTGCTGCGGTCACTTTGAGGTGCTCCTCGTCTGGTGATGAGTTGAGTCTGGTGCTAGTTGGTCTGTTTGGATCATCAAAACGTGCATAAAACTTATTGAGGGCATCAGGCAGGGATGGGTCCCTGGGGCATTGTTTGCTTTTGCCCTTGTAGTCTGTTAAGCATTTGATGCCCTGCCACATGCTCCGTGGATCATGTGAGGTGAACTGTCCCTCGATCCTCTGTGCATACGCGGCTTTGGCCTTCTTTATGCCATCATCCAGTTCTCTCCTGCACTTTCTCAACTCCTCAGTATCTTTAGACTTGAATGCAGTGTCCCTGGCTGCCAGCAGGGTGCGGACATCCTTATTTAGCCAGGGTTTTTGATTGGGGTAAAATTTAACACACTTTCTTATGGATACATTTTCAGCACATGTACTGATGTAACCCAGGACTGAGGAAGCATAAAGTTCCAGGTCAACTGAACTTCCATTCGTAGCTGCCTCTTTGAAGACAGACCAGTTTGTGTTTTCAAAGCAGTCTCTTAGCATGGGGGAACTATCTTGGCGCCACGATGTGATCACTCTTTGTTCCGGCTTGTGACGTCTGAGTGGGGGGAGCTGTCTAGGGACCAATAGCAGGGAGCGATGGTCGGAAGCCCCGAGCGGTGGGCGTGGCTTCGCCGTGTACGCCCCCTTCACATTCGTGTAGACCTGGTCTAGTGTCTTATTTCCTCGTGTTGCTGTGAAAACGTGCTGATTGAAGGTTGGAAGAATGACACGTAAATCTACGTGATTGAAGTCCCCGGAAACAATGAAAAACCCCTCAGGATATTTACACTGCAGCGAGGTGAGTAAGTCATGAATTTCTCCCTGGGCGTCGTTGGCATTAGCATCGGGTGCTATGTAAACATTGCTTATTATTATCGCTGAATAGTCGCGGGGAAGATAATGTGGCCGACATCTTATTGTTAAAAGCTCCACAGCAGCTGAGCAGATCCTGCTGATAACGGCACAGTTCGTGCACCAGTCTTTGTTAACGTAAATGCAGACGCCTCCGCCTCGCGTTTTCCCCGTAGTCTCGATGCACCGGTCCGTTCTGAAAAATAGTTTATTATCCAACTCATAAACAGAGTCAGGAGTGTCCTCATTGATCCATGTTTCCGTGAGGCAAAGCACCGAACATCTCCTCATCTCCTCCGACGTTGTTACTCTCAGACGAAGCAAATCCATCTTGTTGTCCAGTGAACGCACGTTGGACAGGAAAAAGAGCCGGCATCGGCGGTCTCCCGGTTTTAGCGTCTGCCCGCAGTCTCGTCATAATTCCTGCTCGACAGCCACGCTTTTTCCCTCGAGAGCACCGTTTCATGTGAATTCATGTCAGATCAACATGTGGAATCATGTCAGATTAACATGTGAAAACATGTCAAATTAGCATGTGAAATCATTTTTTAAAACATGTGAATTCATGTCAGATCCATCCATCCATCCTCTTCCGCTTATCCGGGGTCGGGTCGCGGGGGTAGCAGCCTAAGTAAGGAGGCCCAGACTTCCCTCTCCCCAGCCACATGGAGCAGCTCCTCTGGGGGAATCCCAAGGCGTTCCCAGGCCAGCCGAGAAACATAGTCCCTCCAGCGTGTCCTGGGTCTTCCTCTGGGTCTCCTCCCGGTGGGACATGCCCGGAACACCTCACCAGGGAGGCGTCCAGGAGGCATCCTAACCAGATGCCCGAGCCACCTCAACTGGCTCCTCTCGATGTGGAGAAGCAGCGGCTCTACTCCGAGTCCCTCCCGGATGACTGAGCTTCTCACCCTATCTCTAAGGGAGAGTCCAGACACCCTGCGGAGAAAACTCATTTCAGCCGCTTGTATCCGAGATCTCGTTCTTTCGGTCACAACCCAAAGCTCATGACCATAGATGAGGGTGGGAACGTAGATCGATCGGTAAATTGAGAGCTTTGCCTTTTGACTCAGCTCTCTCTTCACCACGACAGACCGGTACAGCGCCCGCTTCACTGCGGATGCTGCACCTATCCGCCTATCGATCTCACGCTCCAGTTTTCCCTCATTCGTGAACAAGACCCCGAGATACTTAAACTCCTCCACTTGGGGCAGGACCTCCTCCCCGACCCGGAGAGGGCATGCTACCCTTTTCCGGCTCAAGACCATGGCCTCGGATTTGGAGGAACTGATCCTCATCCCGGCCGCATCACACTCGGCTGCAAACCGCTCCAGTGAAAGCTGTAAATCACGAACTGATGAAGCCAATAGGACCACATCATCTGCAAAAAACAGAGAAGCGATTCTAAGGCCACCAAAACGGATCCTCTCAACACCTTGGCTGCGCCTAGAAATTCTGTCCATAAAAGTTATGAACAGAATCGGTGACAAAGGGCAACCTTGGCGGAGTCCAACTCTCACCGGAAACGAGCCTGACTTACTGCCGGCAATGCGGACCAAGCTCTGACACCGGTCGTACAGGGACCTAACAGCCCTTATCAAAGGGCCTGGTACCCCATACTCCCGGAGTACCCCCCACAGAACCCCCCGAGGGACGCGGTCGAATGCCTTCTCCAAGTCCACAAAGCACATGTAAACTGGTTGGGCAAACTCCCACGCACCCTCCAGGACCCTGCTGAGGGTGTAGAGCTGGTCCAGTGTTCCACGACCAGCACGAAAACCACACTGCTCCTCCTGAATCCGAGGTTCGACTATCCGACGGACCCTCCTCTCCAGAACCCCTGAATAGACCTTACCAGGGAGGCTTAAGAGTATGTAGTGATACAACTGCCTTGGAAACACTTCTCTGATCGCTCTCAGTAATGAACTTTTTGGGAGTTATTCCCGAAGGGACAGTAATACTTTTATTACATTTATTTGAATCAAAACACATTATTTCATAAGAGACTCTCTTCTTTTTTACTTTGTTTTATTCAGATATAATCAAAGTATAACCTTGTGTTATTCATATGAACAGTGTTATTTTTCAGTATGCTGTACCAATGTGATCACTTCTTCATATGATGAGTCAAAAAAACTATGGCAAAGTTGAAAATATGTCAAGTTGCACTTTCTAGATTTTGTTTAGAAATGTTAACACGTGAATCAAAGTCTAAATCAAGTTATCTGTATAACTGGAGACTGGTGTCTTTCGTTCTGAACATAATCTTATTCTCCTATCCTGAAATGGCCTTCACATTTTCAGCTCTCTGACCTGCAGAATCCCTCCCGTTCTCTGGTGAAACAACCTATGAGCAGATGGATTTAGCCGAGTCAACCCCCTTCTCTTAAAAGGCCCCACTTCCTGTCCGGGGTCAGAATCTGGTGAGAAAGTAGAGATGAAAGCCTTTCTCCTTTTCTACTGGTACGTCTGACCATTAAGCCAAAGGTCTACGTAACCAGTAAAGGACTTATAACACGCCTGTTATAAGTTCACATCCAGCTGTAAAAACTCCATCTTGAATAAGAATTCCTCCTGAAGAACGTTTATGCTGAAAAGCTGATCCAGAACCCATCGTCATCACTCTTGACTGAGTTGAGGCCGACACACACAGACCGTGTGAGAAAACCGGCGACCTGCTGTTGGAGAGAGCGGGACGAACAAACCGTCTCTGTCCATCGTCTGGAAACCCATCTTACCAGAAGAAGACTTCAAAGGTAAAGAGTGCTGTTTGTTTACAAACTTGGACTGGACCGGGTCGAGCTGATGTCAGCAGAGGATGTGCAATGCTGGTTACTCATTCTTTAGACAACTTTTACTTCAATTTCTACTCTCCTACTCCTCCTAGACTTTCTCCTTATATTTTCTGAAGCCAGAAACTATAAGTAATGTGCCTGCAGTAATAAGTAAATATGACTTTACTTGTCTGTTGTTTTTAAATTGAAATCTGTCCACAGTAGTTGTATATGAAAGAAAAATCAGACCAATCTTTATCCTCATGTGATGTAATTTACTGATTTGTTATTAAATGATTCAGTTCTGCTGTTTCAACATAAGTAACGTTTACTGTCGATTAAATTTCGTCACTCACAATTTATTGGCTGAACTCCCAAAAAGAGAGAACTCGTTTAAAATTAAATGCTAAGAATTTGGGTCAGATAAATTCTGCCCAAACTTTCATTTTGGAATATTGCACAGTCAGAAAAACTGACAAGTAATATGTTACAAGTGTGATCCCCCTATAGTTGGAACACACCCATACGGTCCCCCTTTTTGAAAAGGGGAACCACCACCCCAGTCTGCCAATCCAAGGGAACTGCCCCCGATATCCACGCGACATTACAGAGTCGCGTAAGCCAACACAACCCCACAACATCCAGAGCCCGAAGGAACTCCGGGCGAATCTCATCCACCCCCGGAGCCTTGCCACCACGGAGCTTTTTAACCACCTCGGCGACCTCAGCACCAGAGATTGGAGAACCCGACCCAAAGTCCCCAGGCTCTCCTCAGTGGAAGACGTGCCAGTAGGATTGAGGAGGTCTTCGAAGTATTCCGCCCACCGACTCACAACATCCCGAGTTGAGGTCAACAGCACGCCATCCCCACCATAAATGGTGTTGGTCGCGTACCGCTTTCCCCCCCTGAGACGCCGGATGGTGGACCAGAATCGCCTCGAAGCCGTACGGAAGTCATTCGCTATGGCCTCTCCGAACTCCTCCCACGCCCAAGTTTTTTGCCTTAGCAACCACCCGAGCCGCATGTCAGATCAACATGTGAAATCATTTGATTTTAACATGTGAATTCATGTCAGCGTAGTATGTGAAATCATGTCAGATCGACATGTGAAACCATGTCACTTTAAAATGTGAAATAATTTCATTTTAACTTGTGAATTCATGTCAGATTAACAAGTGAAGCCATGTCCTATGAACATGAGAAATAAGTAACAGTGAAACATGTCACTTTAAAATGTGAAATAATTTCATTTTAACTTGTGAATTCATGTCAGATTAACACGTTAAAACACGTCAGATTCATTTTTGAAACCATGTCATAACAATTTATGAAATCATGTCAGATTAATGTGAAAAAATGTCAAATTAGCATGTGAAATCATTTGATTTTAACATGTGAATTCATGTCAGCGTAGCATGTGAAATCATGTCAGATCAACATGTGAAATCATGTCAGATTAAACAGTGAAAACACGTCTGATTAACATGTGAAGTCATGTCCTATGGACATGAGAAATAACATGTGAAAGATGTCACTTTAAAATATGAATATTTATATATGAATATATCTTGCTGAGTTTGAAAATTAATGTGTCCTGAAAACATTCTGAAATCCTTCAAACTTGTCCACGTTTTGTCCCGCTCCAACCTCTCAGGATTCCCCTGGGATGTGACGGACTGACCCAAAGCAGGGAAGAAGTTACAAAGAAAAATCTAAATTCATGTGTTCAGCCCGAGTTCAGACTTTGTAGACCCACCTTCAGCTGCAGGTCTGTAGAGGTCTGTCTCTTCCAGCTGTGGACATTTTGTTCCAGTCTTCTGTGTAAACCAGCTGCAGCTCAATCAGATCGGATGGAGAACGTCTGAGATCAACAGTTTTTAAGTATTTCTTCAGATTCTCAGTTGGAATCAGGTTCTGGACTTTTGACTGGACCGTTCTAGCATCTGACCCATCCCGGGCTGTTGTTCTGCTGGAAGGTTCACCTCTGGCCCAGTCACAAGTCTTCTTCCAGGACTGTCCTGGATTTAGCTCCATCCAGGTGAGGACCAGCCTCCCATAGCATGATGCTGCCACCACCGTGCTTCAGTGAGGATGGTGTGTTCAGGGTGGTGACCTCTCTGTAAAGGTCACATCTGTGAGCTCTGGGTCTTCCTGTTTCTGTAAAGTGTCATGTGTAAACCAAACCAAAACACAACTTTAAAATTGACAGTTATCAATCTGAACATGACATTTAACCTTCGTTTTTAGAGCAACATTCAGTGTTATTGAATTTACACGTTGCAATTGAATGCAACATCTTCAGAAAAATAAATAAATGAATGCGTGCAGGTCCTTCCAGGAGAACCGATCTTTTGGCCCCACCCACTCTGCATAAACATCCTGATTGGTTAATTATCCTATCAGTTACTAAACCTCCTCCTCCTGCGGAGCCTCTGACTGAGCTCAGCCTTCTCTGCTGACCGTGAAGTATGGGTGATTTGAATCCCATAGTGAAGTCCTTAAAACAAGTTTCCGCCTGGAGACAAAAAAAACCAACCCCTGATTGGATGAATGTGTGAATTAAAAGTTTCTTATCGACTCACCTGGTTAATTAATGATCTGTACCCTCACACTGAATCAGGACCCAGAAATCCAAAATAATCCAGAACCTCCATGTTGTCGGGCAGATTACAGCTAAATCTGTGTTAGTGAACCCACACCCCAGAAAAAATAAAATCACTGTAAATGCTGCAGACTCAGGTGAGTTGTCAATAACATCTGTTATATCGCTGACATACATTATGTGTGCTGAACTCTTAGACCTTCTCTGAAGGCGTAGCAGGCTCTGAGAGTTCCACACTGCTGTAAACTTCCCAACAGCTTTATGTCAGGTTCTGCTGTCACGGATGGAGTTGAACCCAAATGCAGGAGGATCACAGGAGGCGTGGGAAAAACTTAAAGTGTTTATTTACAAAGAACAAAACAAAGGCTGGCAGGGCAGCAAAAACGATTAAACTGAACTAATGGAGAGGTACTTACTAATTCTCTGGGAAACACGGAGGGAGGGCAGAACACAACACCATGGGAGGACAATCCTGAGACACTGACAATAAGGAGAGGAGCTGAATATATACACAGACACACTGATTACACACAACATCCACCTGTGGTGATTAAGACAAGACACAGGTGAGACAGGGGCAGGAACACAGAAAGCTGAATGAAATACAGAAAGCACAAGCAGGAGGAACAAAGAGCTGAAGGCTGAATTAAACAAACATGAAAGACTTGATTAAACACAAAAGACTGAAACACAACAGACAGCTGAATTAAACACAGACAGACATAACACAGAAACAACAGACGACTAGAAGACAGACTATGACACTTTATTCCTGACAAATCTGGTGTGCTCCTTAGTCTTCATGATGCTGTTTGATGACTAATGTTCTGTAACAATGAAAACATCTGGATTTATTCTGAGACTAAATGACACCTCTGAAGGAAGGGGGTGAACACTTTTGCATGCAACACTTTTCAGATTTCTGTCTGTAAAAAACGTTGACAGTCTGGAATCGTTGCCGGTCTTCTGGTCCGTTTCTGCAGCTGGACGCTCTCCAGCGCTCGGAAGTTGGAGGTTTCTCCCTGAAGGGGGCAGTTAGCAGAACAGTCCAACAGATGGAGAACTTCCCGTTCAGTGAACTCAGACTGACGGTGCGATTCTGGCGGAACAGGAACAGAACACTTAAAGCTGCAGAGACAGGAACTCCAACGTGATCCACACCTTCCCGAACAGATCCGCGGTCCTGAAAAGGTCGGAGCGGAACCCGAGTCGCGATCCTGTCACAGCAGCAGATTCAACACATGTCAGACAGAAGGCGTCACACAGGTGAGCTTTATTGTTGTCTTTATTTGTTTTCTGTTGGTAACTGGATTATTGCGTTCAGCTGAAGTCACATTTAAAAAGCAGCCGTCGACCCGACGCACTCAAACCGACGAGATTTATTTGTACAATATAGGCGTTGCGGGCCTTGGGACTGCAGAACCAAGAAAAAAAAAGGTCCGGGTGTTTTCTGCACTTTATTCTCGTGTTGTCGTCGTCAATACAAAAAGGAAACGCAGATTTATACCAATCATATAAAGGGGAGTTTGGAGGAAAGCATTTAGGATTCTTACAACTGGCAAACACAACACAGCACAAGTACCGACTGACCGCAAGGAACCAGAACCAGAACAGAAAGAACTCAAGTCCATAAGGGGACATGGAACAAAGACTAAACCAAGAGGTGGCACCTATGGATACAAGTACCTTGTAGAAAGAAAGTCTTCAAACAGTCTTGTTTTGCTTTTCTTCTTCTCTG
>JBBPBX010014608.1:40617-50643 GCA_038048925.1 Garcialebias charrua
CTGTATTATGTGAAAGACTTATTGAACGATAAAGCCTTGTATTTGCTGTATAATGCAATAATTGTACCACATTTGAATTACTGTGTTGATGTTTGGGGAACAGCGTGCAGAACTATAACAAAGCCTATTATTATCTTACAGAAAAGAGCTATAAGAATCATAACAAGAGTGCATTACTGTCATCCATCTAATATATTGTTTTCTAAAATGAAACTATTGAAGTTCTATGATCTGGTGGAATATAATATTATTTTGTTAATGTATAAAGCACAGAATCTAACACTACCTCCGAATATTCAAAAACATTTTGTAAAGAGGGAAAGCAGTTATAACCTCAAGGGAACAGACATTTTTGTTAAACCTCGTTATAGAACAAGTTTTAGGAGTAGGTCTACTTTAATACAGGGCATATGTGGAATGGTTTGGATAATAATGTCAAAAAGGCTAAGTCTGTGTTCATATTTAAGAGAATGATTAAGAGTGAACTCTTAAAAAATATATATTTAAATGGTGAAAATTATAAGTACCGTACCATATATTTGTGAATTGTAATAAGTTACAGAAATGGTTCACGGATAATTATTGTTTAAAATTGATTGTCTGAATTGATTTAGTTTAAAAAGGGGCAGATATTACAAGATTTTTTCTTCTTCTGCTTCCTTTCATTTTAAATTTGTTATTTTTTTCTTCTTAATATGGTTTTGTAAATATTTTTTGTGTGTTTTAAATTTGAAATGAACAAATAAATAAATAACATATAAATAAATAAATTTCCAACATTTCACATTTTCTTTCTATTGCTAAAAAAATCAAAAAGGCGTTCAATACAAGATCAACTGGACTTCCATTATCAATTGATAAAGCTCCTCGGATGAGAAGCGAAACGTCTTCTGTTACAAATAAAGTCCAGTTGATCTTGTATTGAACGCCTTTTTGATTTATCATGTCCTGGACGACTGAGAATCTTCACCAGCATATTGCTAAAAACAACAATGAATTGTCTTTATAAAACTTCCTTTACACTCGTCTCCCTGCCTGTCACTGAGCGACCCTCTCAGGCCACATCCTGTTCCTCTCACAGGAAGTTCTCCTCTCCTGCTGCTCCTGGACGACCCAGCCAGGTTCTGACCGGTGAACACAACCCAAAATACACTCCCAGCATGAAGAGAGCAAGAAAACAAAACCCTTCAGAACCTCCAGCAGCTCTGCTTCCTACTGAATGATGTCACAAAAACCAGGAAGTGACCACACCTAGGAGCAAAAATGCATCCTTCACCACGTTCAGCACAACACCGCTGGCCCACTTTGACAGGAGAAAGATTCTGACGTGAGTGTCAGAGCAGACATGATGACTGAGCGACGAAAACATGAAAACAAAATAAAACAAAACTACAAGAACCGGTCCAGAACCACAGAGTTCTGCCAGAGGCTGCAGATTAACACATGGACAACATCTCATGTTTACAATGCAGCAGAGCATGTCATCCATCCATCCATCATCCATCCATCTGTCAATTCATCCATCATCTGTTCATCCATCCATTCATTCATAATCCATCCATCCATCCGTCCATCATCTGTTCATCCATCCATTCATTCATAATCCATCCATCCATCCATAATCCATTTATTCATCATCCATCCATCCATCTATCTCCCCATCCATCTCTCCATCTATCCATCCATCTGTCCATCTATCCATCCATCTGTCCATCCATCCATCATCTGTTCATCCATCCATTCATTCATAATCCATCCATCCATCCACCATCTGTTCATCCATTCATCCATTCATTCATAATCCATCCATCCATCCATCATCCATTCATTCATCATCCATCCAGCCATCTCTCCATCCATCTATCTATCTATCTGTCCATCCATCCACCTGTCCATCCATCTGTCCATCCATCCATCTGTCATTCATCCATCACCCATCAATCCATCCATTCATTATCCATCCATCTGTCCATCCATCATCCATCCATCTGTCCATCCATCATCCATCCATCCATATATCCATTCATCTGCCCATCCATCATCCATCCATCCATTCATCCATCTGTCCATCCATCATCCATCCATCTGTCATTCATCCATCATCCATCCATCCATTCATTATCCATCCATCCATCATCTGTTCATCCATCCATCATTCATTCATAAAACATCCATCCATCCATCCATCATCCATTCATTCATCTTCTATCCATCCATCTCTCCATCCATCTATCCATTCATTCATCATCCATCCATCATCAGCCATTCATTCATCATCCATCCATCCAGACAGCCATCCATCTAGCCATCATCAATTCATTCATCATCCATCCACCCATCCATCATTGATTCATTCATCATCCATCCAGCCAGCCATCATCCATTCATCCATCATTCTATCCAATCCAGCAATCCATACATCATCTGTCCATCCCTCCACCCATCCATGATCCATCCATCCATCATCCTTTCATCCATCAATCCATCCATCGTTCATCCATCCATCATCCAACACTCCACCCATCCATCCATAATCATTTCATCCATCCATCTATCTATCCAATTCAGGGATCCATCATTCATCCCTCCATCATCCATCCAGTCATCCATTGTCCATTCATCGATCCATCCATAGATCCCAAGGCACTTGAACCCCTCCACTTGAGACAGAACCTCACCCTTGACCAGAAGAGAGCAATCTACTCTTTTCCGACTGTGAACCAAGACCTCAGATTTGCTGATTCTCATCCGAGCCTTGCCACACTCAGCTGTGAACCACTCCTATGAAAGCTGAAAATCAATGACTCCAACAGGACCACATCATCTGCAAATAGCAGAGATGGAATCCTGAGGCCACCAAACCAAACACTCTCTGTTCCCTGGATGCACAGAGACATTTTGTCCATAAAATAACAGAATCGGTGACAAAGAGCAGCCCTGACAGAGTCCAACTCCCACCCTGATGGGGTCTGACTTACTGCCAGGAATGGGAACCAAATTCTCGAACTACTTGTATCAGGAGGACTGAAAGCCCTGTAACAATGGACCCTCAATCCCATAGTCTTGGAGCAACCTCACAGTGTATCTAAAAGAACACAGTCAAATGCCTTCTCCAAGTCCACAACACACATGTACACTGGATGGGCAAACTCCCATAACCCCTCAAGGACCCTAGAGAGGGTAAAAAGCTGGTTCATTGTTCCACGGCCAGGACAGAACCAGCATTTTTCCTCTTGGATCTGAGGTTCAACCAACAATCTGACTCACTTCTCCACTACCCACGAATAGACATTATCAGGGAGGCTAAGGCGAGTGATGCCCCTATAATTAGAGCACACCCCTTCTTGAAGTGGGGAATCACCACCCCAGTCGGCCAATCCAGTGACACTGTCCCCGATGTCAATCCGATGATGCAACGTTGTGTCAACCAAGACAGCCCAGCAACATCCAGAGCCTTAAGGAAATCAGGGCTGAGCTCTTCCACCGCCATGGAGCTTTTGAAGTACCTCTGCGACCTCAGCCATGGTTAGAGACAGACCAACCCCAAAGTCCCCCGACTCAGTTTCTTCCTGTTGGTGGGATTGAGAAGGTGTAGCATATATCATGCAGATGTTAATGATAAGGTAAAGTGGTGATCACTCAGCAGTACAGTAATGGTAGGCTAGTTATCAGAAGATTCTAAGTTTTGGCAAATGAAGGATTCTGGTTTCATTTAAGAACACACAGGAAACAGTAATAATAATAATAATAATAATAATAATAATAATAATAATAATAATTTCACATTTTTGTCATCTGTGTATGTTTCCATACAAGACGAAATTTGACTCTGCATTTAACCCAATCACCACCAGGTGGGGCAGTGGGCAGCTATAGAAAGCGCGCCGGGGAGCAATTGGGATGAGGTGTGCTGCTCAAACACACCACAAGTTATGCCGTGACTGGGGTTTGAACCTGGGTCCTTCGGGTCCCAAGTCGGTTCCCCTGCCACTACACCATCTGCATATGGTGATTTGTATTAAAGTTGAGAAGTTATTTACAATATATACAAAAAGAAAAAACTATGTCACCAATGTATGAACTGGTTCATTATGTCAATAAACACTAAATCTTTCAATAGCTAAATGAACAGATCTCCTAAATCCAAATGCTGGTATTAAGAGACCAAAACCAGGGCAGTAGTCCAGATAAGTTCAAGGGGTTCAACAGTTCAATAAGTCAATAAAGACTAAATACTGTACAGTAAGTCTTTAGGGAGGGGACTTTAGTATATGTAAAGATTCTTGTGTGTGTGGAGTGAGCAGGCTACAGCGCCTCCTACTGCACAAAACGGATCCAATTATTCAGACTCTGTGTTCTTTGGGCCTGAAGTCTAGTGGTAGGTCACCATCAGGAAGCCTGGTCAATTCGTTTCCAGTCTTTAAGCACAAAATACAGCAGTTTATCATAGAATAGAGACATCTAAAAGCTAAAAAGCATACCAGTAATTATATGACAGTAAAATTAATAATAAATGAGTCAAAATAGTTTAATGCCCACCTGCAGCAACTCTGAACTTTCCCAGTCATACACATGCTCTCTCAAACGATGGGAGCCGCCATGTTTTTTCTATAAAACTCAAATCCAACAAAATCTCACGGGATTTCACACACAGTCCCAAAACGGTGGACAAAGTGAAAATATAAGATTGAAAGAATGGCTGCAAGCACTAAAAGTGAGTGGGTTACAAAGGTCCTAGAAGTATCCTTCCACTGACCGATGACATCACTGCAGGATTGAATAGAATCATAGGACTGTTCCTTTTCTTTTTGCATGTGCACATTTAACTCCTATACACTGGTAGAAGGTTTGTGTTGAAATTTATGAAAGAGGTGGTGATTCGTAGAAATGTTATAGCAGAACCTGCAGAAGTGTCTGTCTCAGATCTTGAACATAAAGACGATGAGTCAGAGAAGTGATTTAACAAGGGGTCCTGCTGATGCAGTACTGATATTATGTGCATCTTAAAATATTACTTATTACATGTTTCTCTAATGTTTCATGAATTCAAACATGGGGTTTTGTTGATAGAAAGCATCTTTAATGATTCCAATATAAAATATGTGCAAAACTTATGCTATAGTCAGGGTAACTGACAAGAAAATAAACAAACAAAAAAAAAGCAGAAAGAAAGAAAAGAGTGTCAACAAAAGCAAAACTAAGACTGTATCTTCTGTGAAGTCTGGGAGTAGAGCAGAGATCCAAAAGGACCTGAGCGATCAGGACCACATTTCTTATTTACACACAGAGAGAGAGATAGAAACATATCTTATTTACTAGCTTACGTCTGCACTATTTATGGGACACTGGGGAGATGCAGAGGAGAGAGGAAGAGAGGAGAGGGGCTAAAATATGCATAGGGGCTGGTTCTTCTGGGACAGAAGGGGGAGTCAGAAGAAGATGGGAAGAGAAGGAGAAAAGTGTGGCAGGACCACGTTCAGAGACATGCAGAGATGGGAGAGTGAGTGATGGGGAGGGTGGGGAAGCAGAACTGTATACAGAAAAGCCTTCACAGATGGGAAGAGGGGCTGAAGGATCTCAGAAGATGCAGCTGTGTCCAGGCTGCAGAGACCTTCGGGAGTAGGTGAGCTGGACTTCATGTCATCCCTGACAGAAGTCAGAGCCTTCTCCATCAGACCAGGCAGCAGCA
This sequence comes from Garcialebias charrua, assembly GCA_038048925.1. Taxonomy (NCBI): domain Eukaryota; kingdom Metazoa; phylum Chordata; class Actinopteri; order Cyprinodontiformes; family Rivulidae; genus Garcialebias; species Garcialebias charrua. Next base: position 46,307 of record JBBPBX010014608.1, read on the forward strand.
ACTCACACAAACACCATATTTTCCAACGTAAACATTGCACCACCCTATAAGCCGCATCAGTCCAGTATGTTTGATAAAAAGGAAAAATCCATAAATGTGTTTCTTCTATTACGCGTCACCACTGACAACCCAAAAATGTGGGCCGGTGTTGCGCCAAAAATCGATTGACTACCAAATGGCAGCTGCGGGAGTTTGCACGGGAGGACTTTAACAAGAATTGAACAAGCTTAACATTTAAAAACAATTATTTGTTAGCTCAACTTTATAGTAAAGGTGTGTCTCAGTCTAACTTTTACTTAAAGGAGAAATGTAATCAAATCTGAAAAAAATCGATATAACAAGAATTTCATATAGTAAACAACACACATAAACATACTTAGTATGCTTTTTTCAAGTCAGTAGCTTAAAGAAATAGTTTTTTACATTTTTCCTGCTACATGCCGAAGTGCAGTGATTTCTGTAGTACTTTTCTGGACGCACTTTTATGACACAATTAAGACCTCCTTTGCTATCTTACAATAACACTGAAGCTATAAACCCATCATTACTGTCCTCCTGTCTGTCATTTAAAATGGAAGCAGAAGACTTTTTTGAATCTGAAGGATATCACTTTAGTTTGTCAAAAACAGTTTGGTGATTTAGTGCATTAATGGGCATTTCTATCCTGGAAATACGAATAGCCGTGCGTTAGCCGCCGCATGCTAACGTTAGCATGCTAGCGCCGTATGCTAACGTTAGCATGCTAGCGCCGTATGCTAACGTGGAAGTGGGGGTGTTGAAAATGTCCTGAAACAGTTACTGTCTTCCCCAGAACATAGTAGGATCTAAAATGATTTTTAAAGATGAAAGAGCAAGTTGAAACATGCTGTCTCCCTCCTTGCTAGCAGGCTCCATTGGGAGCCATAGATATTATATAAACACTAGATACCCTACGGACTGGAGCTGCCTATTGGAGCGGACATTCCGTGCGGCCGCCATCTTGGATGGGTGTATTTCGCGCTCCCAGCGCATTTATTTGTATTGAAGAAGCTGTATGCTCCACTAAAAACAATCATAACTTCACGAATTCTTACCCGATTTTCACACGGTTTTGTTTGTTATAAACGTCAGAGATGTGGTTATGACGTGTGACACTGCTACTCAATAAAATTCTGTGCTTTCATGCTTAAATACTTTGTTTTATGCTCTTTAACAAAGATACACATATGGCATGGGATATTAATAAATGTATACATTTTTAAATTAAAAAAACTAGTTTGATTGTTCATTTGAATTTATTTTACTCTCTCACTCAAACACAGCATACAATACAGAGTCTTGTGTACAATGCTACAGCAACTATTTTTTTATTATTTTTGAGTGCTGTGCATGTAAACAGTTGTGAACGAACCTTTTTTTATAAGACCTGAAAAAGTAATCTAAACCCTCCAGGTCCTTTCACTACCCTCCCTGCAATTGGGGCTAGGAAGCTCCAGAGCATGGACAACCAGGACCTTTTGTGTGTCTGGTGATAGAGACTTTGTGAGGTAATAGGCGACTGGAGCTTTCCAATGACCCTGTAGACCAACCACCATAAAAACAAGCACCTCCGTGGCTACATCAGTCTCATCCATGCCATCACCCATATCCACATATCCAGACATTTTCTGGGTACAGGGATTATACTGGACATGTTTCTTGATGGCCATGGCATCCAACATGAGGACCACAGAGCCATATTTAACAGGGTCCTCTTCACATCTCCTCTGCAACATGTCCAACATCATTGTGTTGAGCCCAGGTTTGGCATCCACAGACTGCAACCACCTGAACAACAAATAAATAAAGGTTTATGTGCTTTAACCCATGGATTGATAGATTGATTCTCTTTCTTTCTTTCTTTCTTTCTTTCTTTCTTTCTTTCTTTCTTTCTTTCTTTCTTTCTTTCTTTCTTTCTTTCTTTCTTTCTTTCTTTCTTTCTTTCTTTCTTTCTTTCTTTCTTTCTTTCTTTCTTTCTTTCTTTCTTTCTTTCTCTTTCTTTCTTTCTTTAAGACTTCTTGATATCAAAACTTTCAAAAATAGTGAAAATAGCAAGCTCTAAGTTATTACATCTGTTTGTTGTACATCATACCTAGGGGTTGAAGTATTTTACTCAATATGTTTAAAATATGTAATAAAAATATACTACACCTTTGCAGTGTATGTGGATGAGGGAGGGGAAAATGCAGAGAATCCCTCAGGTAACTGTAGGCTCTGATCTGTAAATCAAACTACATAGTAAGCTTCCTAGAAATAAATACCTAAAGTCTGACAAAGAGTTTAAATGTAACATAACAAAAATTCTAAGTTGTAGTATTAATGTATTTACCTGAATGTAAGTCAAGCCTTTCTTTCAGCTCCTCATTTAGAAGGTTCTTCCTCTTCAGATCCAGCAATGATGACAAAATATAAATGATCAAATAACCAAAACTATTGTTCAATCTTACTTGTGAAAGGTAATCCCATGTGATCTACTTTCAACACTGCGCTGGTTATTGCAACCATAAGCTGCACAAAATACGGGCATAGTAACTCGCCCTGTGTTTACTCCTGTTGGCTCTTATGTGGAAACCCCCATCCAATATGGCGGCGCTGCGCGATGCGATTCTGCCCACCATGAGGTATCTAGTGTTTATATAATATCTATGTTGGGAGCTGCCTGGCTAACTAACTACGGTGGCCCTACATGGCCAAAATTCTACAGCGGCCAAATGCACAGGAGCGGTAAAAATACAATATAAAATTTAAAAAAAGTTTTTAAATCGATTTTGGGGCTTTTAGAATCTATTCTAAATTGCCAGGACTAAGAATCTTGATTCTTTAAAAAATAGATTTGTTTTGCTGCATCCCTAATTGCTACACTCTGAAACCTTTTTGTCCACAACTAGATACACACACTAATATAACTGTATGAGGGACGACCGTTGCACTGCCTACGTCATATTCAGGGGACGGAGAGCAGGCAGGGGGAGGGGGGTCAAAAACACCAGATGAGAATTTTTTCACTTTGCAAAGTCTAAATTTGAGTTAGGATGACATTTTTAACTTGTGAAAATTTCTCAACAAGCTTATTTTATGCTTTTCATTAGACTACTATTAGCTTAAAAACACTTTTCATTTCTCCTTTAATTAATGCACTTCAATGGTCAAATCAGCTTCATTTCACCGGGGCGGCGCAACAAAATGAAGCTGATTTGACTTTTGCTCCAGGCAGATGACTGTAGCAGGCTATGGCAGGCCGATTGTGTTATTAATAGCCACTTTTACCTCCTACATGACACAACGGCATGCCGTACTGCTCGACTGCCATCTAGCGGCTGAAAATGGTAGTGTTCAATATTTTACCATACCATACCATACCATTTTATTTATAAAGCACTTTCAACAGGAACAAGTCCACACCAAAGTGCTGAACAAACAAACACGCAACAGGCAACACAGACAATGAAGTACAACACGAAAAACATAAAAACATTGCAGATCATAAGTAAAACGATCAAATATAAATCAGCTGGCATTGAAAGCAATGGAGTAGTAGTGAGTTTTTAACCGGGATTTGAAAACTGAGAGGGAGGGGGCCTGTTTGATGAGCAGCTGTAACTCGTTCCAGAGTCTTGGGCCTGCTACAGAGAACGCCCTGTCACCCCTGCGCTTAAGGCGAGTTTCTGGAACTCTTAAGAGTACCCGGTCCTCTGACCTCAAAGCACGTGGAGGATATTTTCAGTCAGAATTAATGAAAACGGTCATATCTCAGCCAAAAATTGGTTTATAGATATGGGTGAAAATCCATAAATAAGTCGCTTCAGCGTATAAGTCGCAGGGCATGCAAATTATGCAAAAGAATGCTACTTATACAGTGAAAAATACAGTACACACAAACAAGCCCATTCTGCATTTCCCCCCCACCCCCAACACACTCTCAGGTACCAAACTTTGAGTATTGACATGATAGAGGTATGGGAATGCCATCTGGTCCGCGAAACAAAAACAATGAAAATTGTATTTTTGAAAATAGCTGGGTATGACTTCAGCTAGGAAAGGTGTGTTTTAGCTGATCTGGGTATGACTTATGTTATCTAGGTGTTTGTTAATAGAGCTGGTAGTGTTTTAGGATATCTTTTTAAGATTTTAGCTAAACTGGGTGTGTTTTAACCAACTTGGTAATTATTTAGCAAGGCAAAATTTATTTTAGCTGATTTGGGGCCTTTTAGCTAAGCTGGTTATATTTTATATGATCTGGTTGTGTTTTAACTAATTTAGTTAAAAATGAAGGTTTTTGTTCTCAGAAGGATGACCACAGCTGGCTCAGGACCCACTCT
>JBBPBX010014609.1:0-11608 GCA_038048925.1 Garcialebias charrua
TGGCTTTGCTTCAAAGGTCCAGGGTTTCTTTGAAAGATAAGGGCCCAATCCTTCTCGAAAGACTGGTCTTTGATGGAATGAATGCATATCACCCATCTCACTTCAAGCCTTGCAGTTCTTCTGAAAGGGAGTTAGGCAAATAAATAGTTTGTAAAGATGTTGATGAGCACAGCTCAGCAATTAAGGGCAAACTGACCTTGTGGCTGATAGATGAAACAGAAAATCTTTTGGCAGTGCCTGGTACTGTCTTGAAAAACAAAGTTTGATTGAAAACAGATTTAACTGGGAGTGAATGCTCACAACGGTATAAATAGAGAAGCGCTCGGATAAACAATTCGGGGTCTACCGTGGGTTTTTGATCCAAACGCCCGGTGTGCATTGATGACTTTCTCTCGCCGAGAACAGAGCGGCTCCCCTGTTCAAAGTGTCAAAGGTGAGAAAATACTGTAACTTGTTACACGTCAATGTTTTGAGATTGTGTGTATTTTAAGTTTTACTGTGGCGAGATTAAACAGACACTTTTAAATCTTAGCAGGAAACGTGTGTGTGCAGTCAGTACTGTGGCAGATTTAACTGACAATTATTTCTAGCAGGAGGACTGTTTGTATGTTTAAACATGTTTTTACTTTTTGCCTTTTTCTGTCACAAGACTTCTTTAATAAATATTCATTATTGTTGAGGAAATCTGTGTCTATTTTCTTCTAAACAAGTGTGCCCACCTTTCACGGACCGACAAAGATGATAAAACATTAACCATTTGGGTTGATCAATTATTTCATAAAGCAGGGGTGTATGTAAATGAATGTTCTCTGTGTGAGGGTGTTCCTTTGTTTTGTCCTACTGGAGAGGATATGATGGGAGAAGATTCTCAGGAGGGGATGTTTACCCACAAACAAAGATCTCCACCCCCAGGGGTCAAGACACCTAATGGAAGAATACTTTAAAATTGTCATTTGACAAACTCACAGTAGTTCTAATAGTAGAATGAATTTCCTGTGTTTTCCAGTGTTAAATAGCGGTTTAGAATTTAGCTTCCCCTAATTTTCATAAGACATTAGTGCTTTTGAAATTGCGGACCTAAATAAATAAATTAGTGCTTTAGAAATAGCGGAACTAATTTTTTGATTAGCGCTACCCAGTACTAGTCATTTTTATCAAAGGTCCTAGAAAATATTGTTTTTATTCAACTTCAATCTTTTCTAGAGCTCAACAACCTGTTTGAATAATTTCAATCTGGTTTCAGAGCCCGTCATAGCACTGAATCAGCACTGCTCAAAGTACAGAATTACATTCTTCTGTACCTGGATGCAAAAAAAAACTGTTCTGCTGGTTATGTTAGACCTTTCAGCAGCTTTTGACACCGTCGACCATCCGGTTCTAATTAACCGTTTGTCCCAGCTCCAGGGAGCTGTGCTTGAGTGGTTCAGATCTTACCTAACCGGGAGAACTTTTTCTGTCATGATAGATGATCTGTCCTCCTCTTCATCAACCCCTCTGACCTCTGGCATACCACAGGGTTCCATTCTGGGGCCAGTTCTCTTTTCGCTCTACATGCTGCCATTAGGATCAATCCTTGCATGCCATAATCTGTCCTTTCATATGTATGCAGATGACCTACAAATCTATCTGTTGGTCACTCCCAACCCCTCACTCAGTTCAAACACTATTGTCAACTGCTTAAATGACATTAAGCATTGGCTCTCTCAAAACTTCTTCCACCTCAACACTGATAAAACCAAATGCATTTTATTTGGTGCACCCAGTGACACCAGCAACATCCTTCCCAGTCCCAGTTTCGGTTTTCCCCTCCCCCACTTCAACCCGGTGGCCAGAAATCTTGGAGTGCAGCTTGATTCCAACTTAAAGATTGATAAACAGATCAGTTCTGTTGTCAAAATCAGCTTCTTTCAGCTGCCTCTGCTCTCTAAAGTAAAATCACTCCTCAGCCGTAGTGATCTGGAGAAGGCCATCCATGCCTTTGTGACCTCCAGACTTGACTATTTAATGCTTTGTATGTTGGAATTAATCATTCTTCCATCTCCTGTTTACAACTTGTACAGAATTCTGCCACCCGCTTTTTGACCAATACATGGAAATATGAACACATCACTCATGTCCTGTCCTCTTTACACTGGCTCCCGGTTCAGTTCAGGATACAGTTCAAGCTGCTCCTGTTTGTTTTTAAAGCTCTGAATGGACTCGCACCTCTCTACATCTCAGAACTTTCGAAAGTCCATCAGTCCAGCAGAGCTTTACGATCTGCCAGTCAACACCTGCTGGAGGTGCCTCGCTCAAGGTACAAACAATGGGGAGACCGGTCCTTTTCTGTTGCCGGCCCAAAAGCCTGGAACAGTCTCCCCCTTGAGCTGCGTGCCACCTCTGATCTGACTCTGTTCAAAACCAGACTGAAGACCCACTTGTTCAAAAAAGCTTTCAGTGTGTAACTTTTATTACTTTTGGTATTTTAGTATGTAGCATTTTTATTTCCATTGCCTCCTTTTATTGCTGTTGCTTTTATTTTATTTTCACTGATTTAATGTACCGGTTTTTATATTTTCTGTCCTGTTAAGCACCTTGGTCAATGAAAGGCATTGTAGGAAGGTGCTATACAAATAAAGTTTATTATTATTATTATTATTATTAAACACATTGTGAATAAAAACTGATTGCAATGATGTGGAGATGGCAAATGTCAATATTTTATTCGTAATAGAACATAGATGACTGATCAAAAATGTAATCTGAGTAAACTTAACACGTTAAAGGGAAAATATGTTGATTCAAAATTTCACAGTGTCAACAAATTCCAAAAAAAGTTGGGACAAGTAGCAATAAGTGGCTGGAAAAAGGAAATTGAGCATATAAGTAACAGCTGGAAGAGCAGACAACACTAATTAGGTCAATTGACAACATGATTGGGTATAAAAAGAGCTTCTCAGAGTGTCAGTGTCTCTCAGAAGCCAAGATGGTAAGATGATCACCAATCCACCATTGTTACGCAGAAAAATAGTGCAACAATACCAGAATGGTGTTACCCAGCATAAAAAGCAAATACTTTTAAGTTATCATCATCAGCCGTGCATAACATCATCAAAAGATTCAGATAATCTGGAACAATCGCTGTGCATAAGGGCCAAGGCCTTACAACTCTACTGGATGCTTGTGATCTCTGGGTCCTTAAACAAAACTGCACCTCAAACAGGAATGCCACTGTCAAGGAAATAACAGAATGGGCTCAGGAATACTTCCTGAAAGCATGGTCAGTGAACACAATCTACCGTGCCATCCGCCGTTGCCAGCTAAAACTCTACAGTGCAAAGAGGAAGCCATTTCCAAGCAAATTCCACAAGCTCAGACGTTTGCACTGGGCCAGGGGTCATTTAAAATGGAGTGTGACAAAATGGAAGACTGTTCTGTGGTCAGATGAGTCATGATTTGAAGTTCTTTATAGAACACTGGGACGCCATGTCATCCAGACCAGAGATGACAAGGATAACCCAAGTTGTTATCAACGCTCTGTTCAGAAGCCTGCGTCACTGATGGTATAGGGTTGCATGAGCGCTTGTGGCATGGGCAGCTTGCATGTCTGGAAAGGCACCATTAATGCAGAGAACTATGTTCAGGTTCTAGAACAACATATGCTCCCATCTAGACATCATCTCTGTCAGGGAAGGCCTTGCCTTTTTCCACAAGATAATGTCAGACCACATTCTATAGCAACCACAACATCATGGCTATGTAGGACAAGCATCTGGGTACTGAAATGGCCAGCCTGCAGTCTAGATATTTCACCTATAGAGAATATTTTGCACATCATAAAGAGGAAGGTGTGACAAAGAAGGCCCAAGACGATTGAAAAGTTAGAGGCCTGTATTAGACATAAATGGGAGAGCATTCCTATTTCTAAACTTGATAAACTGGTCTCCTTTGTCCCTAGACGTCTGTTGAGTGTTGTAAGAAGAAGGTGGGATGCCACACAGTGGCAAAAATGGACATGTCCCAACTTTTTTGGGATTTGTTGATCCCATGAAATTTTGAAACAACACAATTTTCCCTCGGCTACAGAAGCTGGCCATTGGGACATGGAATGTCACCTCTCTGGTGGGGAAGGAGCCTGAGCTAGTGTGTGAGGTTGAGAGGTTCCGGCTAGAAATAGTCGGACTCACCTCAACGCATGGCTCTGGCTCTGGAACCAGTTTCCTTGAGAGGGGTTGGACACTCTTCCACTCTGGAGTTGCCCCTGGTGAGAGGCGCCGAGCAGGAGTGGGCATACTTGTTGCCCCCCATCTTCGGTGCCTGTACGTTGGGGTTCACCCCGGTGAACGAGAGGGTAGCCTCCCTTCGCCTACGTGTGGGGGGACGGGCTCTGACTGTTGTTTGTGCCTATGCGCCGAACGGCAGCGCAGATTACCCACCCTTTTTGGAGTCCTTGGAGGGGGTATTGGAGGGTGCGCCTCCTGGGGACTCCCTTGTTCTGCTGGGGGACTTCAACGCTCACGTGGGCAATGACAGTGAGACCTGGAGGGGTGTGGTTGGGAGGAACGGCCCCCCTGATCTGAACCCGAGTGGTGTTCTGTTGTTGGACTTCTGTGCTCGTCATGGATTGTCCATAACGAACACCATGTTCAGGCATAAGGGTGTCCATATGTGCTCTTGGCACCAGGACACCCTAGGTCGTAGTTCAATGATCGACTTTGTTGTCGTCTCATCTGATCTGCGGCCGCATGTCCTGGACACTCGGGTGAAGAGAGGGGCGGAGCTGTCAACTGACCACTACCTGGTGGTGAGTTGGCTCCGATGGTGGGGGAGGATGCCGGTCAGACCTGGCAGACCCAAACGTATTGTGAGGGTCTGCTGGGAACGTCTGGCAGAGTCTCCCGTAAGACGGAGCTTTAACTCCCACCTCCGGGAGAGCTTTGAACACGTTCCGAGGGAGGCGGGGGACATTGAGCCCGAGTGGGCCATGTTTCGCGCCTCTATTGTCGAGGCAGCTTATCGGAGTTGTGGCCGCAAGGTTGTTGGTGCCTGTCGTGGTGGCAACCCTCGAACCCGGTGGTGGACACCGGCGGTGAGGGATGCTGTCAAGCTGAAGAAGGAGTCCTATTGGGCCTTTTTGGCCTGTGGGACCCCGGAAGCAGCAGATAGGTACCGGCAGTCCAAGCGGCATGCGGCTCGGGTGGTTGCTGAGGCAAAAACTCGGGCGTGGGAGGAGTTCGGAGAGGCCATGGAGAATGACTTCCGTACGGCTTCGAGGCGATTCTGGTCCACCATCCGGCGTCTCAGGGGGGGAAAGCGGTACGCGACCAACACCATTTATGGTGGGGATGGCGTGCTGTTGACCTCAACTCGGGATGTTGTGAGTCGGTGGGCGGAATACTTCGAAGACCTCCTCAATCCTACTGGCACGTCTTCCACTGAGGAAGCGGAGCCTGGGGACTTTGGATCGGGCTCTCCAATCTCTGGTGCGGAGGTCGCCGAGGTGGTTAAAAAGCTCCGCGGTGGCAAGGCTCCGGGGGTGGATGAGATTCGTCCTGAGTTCCTTAGGGCTCTGGATGTTGTGGGGTTGTGTTGGCTTACGCGACTCTGCAATATCGCGTGGACATCGGGGGCAGTTCCCTTGGATTGGCAGACTGGGGTGGTGGTTCCCCTATTCAAAAAGGGGGACCGTAGGGTGTGTTCCAACTATAGAGGGATCACACTCTTAAGCCTCCCTGGTAAGGTCTATTCAGGGGTTCTGGAGAGGAGGGTCCGTCGGATAGTCGAACCTCGGATTCAGGAGGAGCAGTGTGGTTTTCGTCCTGGTCGTGGAACACTAGACCAGCTCTACACCCTCAACAGGGTCCTGGAGGGTGCGTGGGAGTTTGCCCAACCAGTTTACATGTGCTTTGTAGACTTGGAAAAGGCATTCGACCGCGTCCCTCGGGGGGTTCTGTGGCGGGTACTCCGGGAGTATGGGGTACCAGGCCCATTGATATGGGCTGTTAGGTCCCTGTACGACCGGTGTCAGAGCTTGGTCCGCATTGCCGGCAGTAAGTCAGGCTCGTTTCCGGTGAGAGTTGGACTCCGCCAAGGTTGCCCTTTGTCACCGATTCTGTTTATAACTTTTATGGACAGAATTTCTAGGCGCAGCCAAGGTGTTGAGAGGATCCGTTTTGGTGGCCTTAGAATCGCTTCTCTGTTTTTTGCAGATGATGTGGTCCTATTGGCTTCATCAGCTCGTGATCTACAGCTTTCACTGGAGCGGTTTGCAGCTGAATGCGATGCGGCCGGGATGAGGATCAGTTCCTCCAAATCCGAGGCCATGGTCTTGAGCCGGAAAAGGGTAGCGTGCCCTCTCCGGGTCGGGGAGGAGGTCCTGCCCCAAGTGGAGGAGTTTAAGTATCTCGGGATCTTGTTCACGAATGAGGGAAAACTGGAGCGTGAGATCGATAGGCGGATAGGTGCAGCGTCCGCAGTGAAGCGGGCGCTGTACCGGTCTGTCGTGGTGAAGAGAGAGCTGAGTCAAAAGGCAAAGCTCTCAATTTACCGATCGATCTACGTTCCCACCCTCATCTATGGTCATGAGCTTTGGGTTATGACCGAAAGAACAAGATCTCGGATACAAGCGGCTGAAATGAGTTTTCTCCGCAGGGTGGCTGGACTCTCCCTTAGAGATAGGGTGAGAAGCTCAGTCATCCGGGAGGGACTCGGAGTAGAGCCGCTGCTTCTCCACATCGAGAGGAGCCAGTTGAGGTGGCTCGGGCATCTGGTTAGGATGCCTCCTGGACGCCTCCCTGGTGAGGTGTTCCGGGCATGTCCCACCGGGAGGAGACCCAGAGGAAGACCCAGGACACGCTGGAGGGACTATGTTTCTCGGCTGGCCTGGGAACGCCTTGGGATTCCCCCAGAGGAGCTGCTCCAAGTGGCTGGGGAGAGGGAAGTCTGGGCCTCCCTACTTAGGCTGCTACCCCCGCGACCCGACCCCGGATAAGCGGAAGAAAATGGATGGATGGATGGATGGACAATTTTCCCTTAAAATGATCCATTCTCTCAGTTTAAACTTTTGATCTGTGATTTGTTCTATTCTGAATAAAATATTAGATGTTGGCACCTCCACATCATTGCATTCAGTTTTTATTCATAATTTGTTTACGGTCCCAACAGTTTTTTGAATCCAGTTTGTATAATAAATATACAAAAGTAACAAAGAGCTCAGTACATACCAGGCAACTAGGTAATGAGTCATTTCAATATATAGCCAGGTTGCATAGGTACCAGGTACATACCAATTAAGTACAAGATAACATGTCATTTCATACTATAGCCTGTTACAAAATGTACATACTGGTTAAATAATGAGTTTACTGTCAGGGTTTACTCTGTAGGCAGACTTGAACCCAATGGTGCAGACAAGAACTCTCACAGGGAACCCGGAGATACAAAAATATATATTTAATGATAAAAAAATCAAAGAGCTGACTGAGCAGCTAACACACTCTTAGGAGACAGGAGCAAAACAGAAGACATCAGGGAAGACCCAATGATGATGCGACAATGAACAACATACAGGAGCTTACTTATATACACCCACTGTAATTAAGATAAATCATAAACACCTGGACACAGACAGGGAAACTAGAAGGTGTAGGGAAGGGGACTGACCAACAGAGGGAGCCATCCTTACAGTACCCCACTTTCAAAGATGCCCCCATGCGTCCCCAAAGAACATCCCCCAAAATAATAATAATAATAATTAATTCAATTTATAACGCACTTTCCATTACTGAAAATCTCAAAGTGCTACACATATATTGAATGCTACACACATTCATAAACCGGTGGCGGCAGACTACCATGCAAGGTGCTTTCCAGTCCTACCGGGAGCAACTCAGGGTTAAGTGTCTTGCCCAAGGACACAACGACACATGGTGCAGGTCCCAGGAGTCGAACCGCCAACTTTCCGATCGGGAGACGACTGCCATTACCACTACACCACGGCCGCCCCAAAACCAGGACGGGTGGAGGGAGGAACTGCAGGGATGGTGGACACGAGAAAACACAAGGACAAGGGACAAAACACAAGGACAGGGAATCCAACACAAGGACAACAAACCAAAAACTGACAGGAACAGGGCCTGGGACAAATACTAAACACAAAGGCTAAAGGCAAAAACTAGAACTAGGAAACACTATGGGAACCAAACATAGACTAAACCTAGAAGACTAAAAAGTGGCCAAACATCGTGGCCAGGACGTCGACATCAGGCAAGGACCCGTCAGGCGGGCGACCGGGAGGTCATCCATAGCGAAAGGTCACGTCTGGCGGGCGACCGGGAGGCCGGCCACCAAGCAGGGTCACGTCCAACGGGTGGCCGGAAGGCCATCCATCATGCAGGGTCACATCAGGCGGGAGGTCAGACAAGGAGTCGGGTAGTGAGACGTCGTCGGGTGTTGATATGTCAGATGAAGAGTCGGGCGATGAGATGTCATTCATTCATTCAACCTTTATTTATACAGGCTAGCCTCGTTGAGTCACGGGGACTCATTTACAAGAGGGACCTGTCTCACTCACACCAAACAACCATCCACTCTCTCACTCACACCTAGGGTCAATTTAGAGTCACCAATCAGCCTAACATGCATGTTTTTTGGTCTGTGGGAGGAAACCGGAGTACCCGGAGGAAACCCACGCATGCACGGGGAGAACATGCAAACTCCACCCAGAAAGGCCCCCGGGCTAAGATTTGAACAGACAACCTTCTCGCTAAGAGGTAGCAGCTCTACCAGTTGTGCCACCGTGCTACCCTGGGACAAATACTAAACACAAAGGCTAAAGGCAAAAACTAGAACTAGGAAACACTATGGGAACCAAACATAGACTAAACCTAGAAGACTAAAAAGTGGCCAAACATCGAGGCCAGGACGTCGACATCAGGTAATGTCAGACGAAGAGTCGGGCATTGAGACGTCAGACAAGGAGTCGGGCGTTGAGACGTCAGATGAGGAGTCGGGCGGTGAGAAGTTATCGGGCGGCGAGAAGTTATCGGGCGGCGAGAAGTTATCGGGCGGCGAGAAGTCATCGGGCGGCGAGAAGTCATCGGGCGGCGAGACGTCGTCGGGCGGCGAGACGTTGTCAGGTAGCAAGACTTTGTCAGGCGGCGAGACATCATCGGGCGACGAGATGTCGTCCAATGGCGAGACGTCATGTAGTGTAGAGTCGTTAGGCGATAAGACATTGTCTAATGCCTACTGTGATACCTCTGTTGGTTGCAAGACCTCTGGACATCAGAAGACGTGGGTGGTATCCTCCAGAGCCCACCCAGAACAGGAAGGGTAGGAGGCGTCCTCCAAGACCCTTCCAGAGCAAGAAACGTGAGGGGCTCCCTCCAGGGACCCCTCAGAACAAGAAGTATGGGAGGCGTCCTCCAGGACCCTCCTGGGACAGGAAACGTGAGGGGCTCCCTCCAGGGACCCTTCAGAACAGGAAATGTGAGGGGCTCCCTCCAGGGATCCCTCAGAAAAGAAAGCGTGGGAGGCATCCTCCAGGACCCTCCCAGAGCAATAAACGTGGGAGCCGTCCTCCAGGACGCTCCTAGGACAGGAAACGTGAAAGGCTCCCTCCAGGGATCCCTCGGAACAGGAATCATGGAGAGCGCCATCTAGAGACGTCAGAAAAGAGGATTCGGGCATCGATGAAGAGGTGTTGGGCGCCATCGATGAGTCGACTACAGCCGCTGAGTCTGTGGCCATCGAGAGACGAAGTCCCAACCTAGGAGCTGGCGTGAGAACCAGTCTGGAAGCTGGCGTGGGAGCCAGTCTGGACGCTGGCGTGGGAAACAGTCTGGGCGTTGGTGTGGGAAACAGTCAGGGTGCTGGCATGGGAGCCAGTCTTAGAGACGCTAGAGGAACTGTAGAAGCTGGAGACAGGCTCAGGAACGGCTACAGGCACAGGACCGGCTACAGGCACAGGACCGGCTGCAGGCACAGGACTGGCTGTAGGCACAGGACTGGCTGTAGGCACTGTATCGGCTGCCGGTTCAGGACCGGCTGCAGGCTCAGGATCTGCTGCAGGCTCAGGACCGGCTGCAGACTAAGGACCGGTTGCAGACTCAGGACCGGCTGCAAGCTCAGGACCGGTTGCAGGACCGGCTGCAGGACCGGCTGTAGGATCAGGAACAGAGTCTCAGGAACCCCTCTGTTTTCGACCTCTCCGACATAGGTGGAGACATGGTTCAGGTCCAAGATTGGGGAGAGATAAAGAAGCAAAGTGTGAAGATGGAGAAAAACACACTGGATCAGGGTCTATGAGGTCTGAAAAGGTGTGATCTGGGTCTATGGGCTCTTAAAGTGTTGGATCCTCGTACTATGTGGTTGGCACAGAGGTTGCAAGAGATGGAGAAACTATAGAGGCTGCAATAGATGGGGAAACTACAGAGACTGCAGTAGGCGTGGGGACGACTGCAGGGGCTACAGCTGCGAGGATCCCAGGAGTCATGAGTAGAAAGTCCGGGTCTGAATGAACAACAAAGTTCTATGTGGGTGGCGGGCTAGGACTGACAGCACGGGAGTGGATGAGTGGCCCTAACCACTCCTTTTCTGCCAGCATCTCGTCTAGGAAATCCTCCATGCCGGGTGCATCAAACAGTCCAGGTAAATGGATATATTCATCTAATAGGCATGTAACGGTTGTAATGGGTGTACCAAACCGTTTCGGTACACCACGTTCGGTTCGGTTCTTCTGCGTACCGTTTCGGTTATTTTTTCACTCATTAAACGTTCTTAACAGGGGAATATATACACCACGGAACAAAATTTCCTGGGCGCGTTTCAGCACGGAGCTATTATCGAGTGGCACGCGCAACATTTAGCCGTTAGTATCTTGTGCGGTCTCTTGTTTGTGAACGTTATAGCTTTCTTGTTAAAAGACGAGCGCACACGCAGCTTGTGTGGACTTTGTTTAATGAAGACTCTGCAACAGCTGCGTGACGCAGCTCTCTGCAGCAGCAACACGTCTCGTGAACGCGCTGGAAACTATGTCATCCGAACGTGAACGAAAAACTGTATTAAAACTACTTCATCAGGTAATCAGAGCGGTCCAGAGCAATAACACAAGCTGTATGAGTTTTTAAATCTCTGAATCTGTCTGAACGTTGTTATATGCGCAGGCTTTAAAGTTACTGAGCGTCGCTATGAGACATTCATCACGTCAACACTTCAAAAAGTTCAGCTCTTTATGAAAAAACTAACTAATGTTGTCAACAAACAGAAACAAAACAAAATAAAACAAAACAAATAAATAAAAAAATGGACATGGACAAGAAATGGATACATCTTTATCAAAACACAGGAAGGGTCTCAGCCTAAAATGATAAAAGAACTGAAGGATCTGGATGAACTCAGGAGATGAAAAATTACAAATCAATGAAACAACTCACACTCAAAATGGACAAAATATACAGTGAAATGAACAAATACATTAGAACATGACAACATACGAAGACTCAGAACCTAAAATATACAGTATAATGTTGAAAATGTGATTGATGCAATTTTTTTCCTGTAATAAAAGATAGCAAATATTATAATGAAGAGCAGTTTAAAGGACAACACCCACCATGACACTAACAAT
>JBBPBX010014609.1:12661-50643 GCA_038048925.1 Garcialebias charrua
GTTTAAAGGGGACCTCAGATGTATTTTTTAAATTTTTATGGTATTTCTGTGGGATATCCAGACCCTATTCCTTCAATTTAATGCACAAAATAATTATTAGATAATCAATTATACCCTTTTTAATTCTGCCATTTTTAACTTTCGTTTTGAACGACCGGTTTCTTGAAGTCCACGCCCTTCAACGATCTGTTCACGCCCTCTGTAACAGCCAGTATCTGTAATGTGTTGTTGTTTTAAAATTAGCTCTTTTTTTATTACTCATTTGACTTACTGTTAGTGTTAGCTTAAGATAACTTACCGAAACCCGTCTGAGCGCGCCGCAGTTTGCTGCTCCTTTTAGCATTAGACCACCCGAATCCGAAGCTAATGTTAGCTTGTTCCTCTTCCGGTTTTCGCCAGCTCCGCTCGTTGCACGCGATGAGATTTTGGGAGTTATCGCTGTTCCAGTGAAGACAACACAAAGTTCACCAAGTGTCTCCCGTAAATTAATCTGTAAGGAGAAGGTCCTCTTGCTGCGAGCCTGCTGCGAGGCTGCTGCAAGGCTGTACAGTTGAAGCTCCGCTCCATCGCGCCGGAAGAGGGTCCCGTCGAACCCGGTCCTTCCGCCTGTGGTCCGCTCGTTTAATTTTTGCCGGCTGCGCGTTGGCAGCGATCGCAAATACACTAAAAATTGAACTAAAACATAAAAATAACAATTATACTTTATTTATAAAGCCATTTAAAAAAACACAGCTGCAACAAAGTGCTGTACACATGAAATTAAGAACATATAAACAAAAGATGAGATGAAATCATGAAAAACAACAGTCATGTGTTTAATACAGAAGTGGGTTGAGCCTAACCAGGGGTTGCTAGGTGAGGGGCTGGACTCAGGTTTGATCTGATTGGCTGGCGGCTTGTGACGTCAATAAATGCAGGAAGTGTGAATCCTGGTGTATTTATCAAAAATAAATAAATCTACTTAGAGTAAATAAACCACTGGGTGCATTTTTTTGGCACAAGGACTGTTTTTTTATGAAGTAAATACCCAAAGTTTAGTAAAAAAACATTAAAAAGTGAATTTTGCATGTGTGGTCCCCTTTAAAAGTTCATTAAAAGAACTACTGCTCTTTAAAAAAAAAAAAATACAAATTCCAATTAGCCCTTCAATATCCAATTCAGTCAGTTCAGTCAATGTGCACATAGATTGTCAGTTAAAGTCCAACACCCACCATGTTTTCAAATTGCATCGCCATTAATATTTATTAGTTTATTTAAAAATAATACAGGAGCGTTTACTTATATTGTGGAGAAATAACGCTAAATGTGTTATTTCATGATTTATAGCAGATTTTAGCATGCAGCTCCGGGAAAATCTGCCCCTCTCCATATATGGGCATTCACATGGGCATTCACGTCACCAAAGTGACGCCTTGGAGTTACAGGCGAGCGAGGAAAAGAAAAAGGAAGCATTTTTAAATATTCCCTAAAGCTGCCTGTGTTGATTAATCCTGCTGTCGCTCACTCATGTCTATCATATTCTGAGCGAGCATCCACTTAGACATACTAGTTTAATTCGTTTGATCGCGACAAATTCATTCATTTCCGCATCGGCTTTTTATTCTCTCCCCCCGTGACCAGAAAGGCAGCCGCGCAGCTGAGCTCTGCGCGCGTGCTCCCCGCGTGCTCCCCGCAACAAGGCTGACGAGAGCAAATACATACACTCGAGGGAGCAAATTACACCGGCACGAGGAACTTCAAAGGAACGAGGAACCAGCGGAACGAGGAGCCAGAGACGCGCGCGGCTCGCTCCTCTGGGCAGAATGAATGAGAGCAGCAACGTCAGCAGTGGTGTTATAAAATAAATAATAAATAAAATCAGAGCGCTGGTCCATATACACACAAATGCACCAGGAAATATGCAGTTTTAACTCCCACTCTCTCTCATAAACCTCCATGGAAACTCACTCCTACCTTCTGCCTTCTGGGTGGAGATCGATGTAACAAAAGTCACATGACCCTTCCGGACTCTTCGGCCAGGTTTCCGGATTCATTCGGGAGTGGGTTTTTTTTTGTTGTTTTTTTTAACCCTCGCCTGGCCCAAATGCAAAAATGAAAATAGACCTAATAATAAATTACAGTAATTGTCCAATATGGTGAATTGTTAGTGTCATGGTGGGTGTTGTCCTTTAAAGAAAATATGTTCATGAACATATAGCTTGTGATTTTGAAGGATTGGGATTGAAGGATTCTCTACTTCTGCTGGAACGTGCTTAGTCTACGTGCTTAGTCTACATACCTGTCATTTCTCTGTCTTCTCTAATAGGCTATATGCCACGGGTAGTGGTGACGTACTTCCGTTAAAATATGACCAATACGCTTCACTTCCGGCTCTCATCTACTACTGTTGTTGTTAGCGGTAGCTTCTAGAACTAGACCATGTAAAAGACACAAAAGGTAAATTATCTGCGAGCTACTGGTACAACAAGAGAGATTTGTTGTGTGCCGTTGTGTCCAGTGAATAGCAGGTACAATAGAGCGCTTAGTTTTTTATATTTTAATGCCAGAGTTCGTGGCTAACCGAGTTAGCCTTAAAGCTAACACTCGGTTGTAGCCGGCGTTTTAAACCTCAGAATATTCAAGAGCCAGCATCAAACAGTGGTTAAAAAGGAGCTGTACCTGCATTGTTCCAGTGGAATAATTCTCCCTTCCACTTCCATGACCGGGGCTTTGGGAGAAGCAGCAGAGAGGACAGCGAGGAGGAGGAGAACACAGCAGCTGCAGCTCAGTAAGAAACACGATTATCACTCGACTCCACACCCTGCACTTGTAGATTTAATGTTGGAGTCATGATGAGTGATTTAATAAAAGTTTGTAACTACATACTTTTAAAATAATATTCAGATTTTAACATATGTTTTCTAATCTGTAAATATGTTTGTAAACTCTTAGTAACTTCAGAGCTGTTACACCTCTGAAATATTCTCTGCTGTTTCCTTTAATATGAAACCAGAACTGTTTCACTCCAATTAAACATTTAATTTCCTGAGATGTAATTAATTTATTTTAAAGCATAACTCTCATAAAGAGTTCTCCGTTTGGTTTTTTACTTGTAGGTAAATATGAACACTTGTTTTTTTTCCAGGTTTGCATCATCTGACCTCCTGATGTGTTTCTGGCCCATGACTGCTCTGCTCTGCCATTCATGGTCGGTGTTCACCAAGAACTGAGAGGAACTCCCCATCAAGTTCAACTTGTGTTTATTTGTCTTATACAGGTTAACACAGAGTTAACAGTACAATGAAGTGCTCAGGATGAGAAGAGCAGATTTGACTTGCTAAAAATCAAAGAACAAACTACTGTACGTATACTAAAAGCATGCACAGTGAAAAAGTAATTATAATATTCACAAAGTCCTGAAGAGAGACGGATATAACAATGCAGCAGGATGAATTTGAATTAACTACTGCAAGTATTTCAAGCTAGTAATATAAGCTAACATGCACATAAAGTTTTAAATATATATATATATAAATATATACACATACAGTATATATAATAATATATTATTATATATATATATGTATATATATTATATATATATATATATTTAAAACTTTATGTGCATATATATGTATGCACATAATCAACATTACACAGGTTGTGTGACAGGTTATTGCACAAGTAGTGACATTGAGATTTAATTATTAGTTATTACCAGTTGTTCAGTGTTATTTATTGATTATTTAACCACACCACCCCGTCAACTCATACCCTGCAGCCCGTTGAGTTCTTCCTGTTCTTAAATGACCTTGACCTTGGATCAAAGCAACGGGACCTTGCTGACCCGTACGGTGTCCATCAGTCCACGGTCAGACGGATTTTCACAGCAACTTTTTATTGACAGTACTCGGCTCTACCTGAAGAGCAGATATGCAGAAATCTACCTGCAGACTTCAAGGACTACCCTGACACTACAGTCACACTACTTACTACTTGTAAGAAAATAAAATGTTCAAAACATTCTGACTTTTGTCTTCATTGATGTATTATCACCCAAAAAAAATGTGTACTGTATTTTGGTTTAAGACAGGCTTAGAGTCCAGTTTTAGCCATTTTATTAAAAAGAAATTTGATGATGATGTTACATTACTGTACAAAACGTATGAGTCAAGCTAAATGAGGCACAATATTTAAACACTGTTTAAATTATATTATTATTATTACATCTTCTGACTAACTCCCAGCTTCCTCGACTGCTTTTGGAGATTTAAAAACATGTAATCAGTCAGATTACAGTGCCTCAGTGGAACAACTTGTTTGTATTTGGTGTTTGGATCCAATCTCAGCCTCCTCACTGCTTCCCTCATGTTTGAGCTGTAGCGGTGGTGTCTTCCCACGTCTCACAAACATCTAGGATGGACCAGGGGTTCCCTCATCATCACCAACACCTGCCGTGTCCTGTGCAGTGAAAGAAAACATCTCTTATTAAGGCCTGCTACAAACAGTGATTTAACAGGTTTGACTTCAGCTCAACTTTTGTAAACAAACTTGAATTAAAATAACTTTTGTTTCTAAATCTGCTCTAAATCTCCTGCCTCCTTGTTTGAAACTGAACTGTCAGGTGGCTTTGACTCAAACAGTGGGGCTTCTGGCTCTTCCTCATGGACTGTAAACACTCAGCCCTAACTGACTTCTCCTGCCTCCTTGTTTGAAACTAACATTTGTGTTAATAAGAAAACATTGTACAGACAAAACACGTTTACTCAACAGATTAGCAAGGCTAACTATGTTAGCTGTGTTAGCCTACGAGGCAGTTTGGTGAACTGAAAACAAATACCGACTTACCTTCATATTTATTTATGTAGTTGGACACAAAGCTTAAATCCTTTATCCTTCTTAGATGTGGGCGCTTTAGAGAAGGTCTGAATTATTCTAGACATTATTAACAGTGACTGTCGGCAAGTCCTGCAGAGATCTCGTGAAGAACGCCATCGCTAACACCGTGTTGACTGCAAACCGGAAGTGCGCTGTATCGGTCATGAATGCGGAAGTGCTGGAACGGAAGTCTGTGGCATATAGGCTATTCTGCTGAGACGTTAAAGGTCCACTGACATGATTTTTTTACTATTCATAAAATTGCTCAAAATATATATATTTTATCATTTAAATATGTTCGTTTTTGCAAACAAAATGATAAATCACTTTAATTTTGCTTTAAAAGTGATTTTGAACTTCTAGCCGTGTTTAATCATGAAAAATCCGATTACACGTGAACGCACCATCTGTGATGTCACACCAGGCAGAGCTCTGGGCTTGTCACAGTGCGCAGGTATGAGCATCTCGACATGAAGGAAGTCTGATACAGAATCAGACCTAAATTAAATCCTGTTGTTTCTTGTTCCATCACCCAAACTATTTTCTGCTTCCCAAAATGAAGACAAATAGCTCAAATCTTCACATAGATTGATAAATTCGTCCAGTTTTAAATTGTCCGCTATACATAGTTCCCATGTGACGTCACATCTGTGGGTTGTCCTTTTTGACCCTCCCACATGTAGGCTAAGCAGCAGTTGGAGCGCATTCTGATAGATGTCCATTTTTCACGTTGTTTTTTTTGTTAATTTCTAATTAATTGCAATGGTTACTTCGTGTTGTGTCAGTGGGTGTTCCAGTCGGGTAGACGTTTGGGCAACGCGCAGGTTTCAGTTAATCAAAAAAAAAGAAAACGTGAAGGATTTATCTCATCGGAGAAGCTGGACTGCAGCTCCTTCACTCTCTGAGTCTGGCTTTGATCTGCTCTGGAAGACGTCGTCCTTTTGGCCGGTAAACAAAATATTCTACATAAATCATTTTGTGAAACTATGTCAGAACAATGTTAGAGTACAACTGTCTGTGTGTTAGAGCTGTTTTTTTTTTTTTTCATTATTTAGCAAACCGTCTTGCATGCTGTTAGCTTAGCATCTCGCTAACGCGACAATGGCCTCCTCTGCTCCTCACGGTCCACCAGACCGTCCCAGTTGGAGAAGGAGGACGGGAGCCAAGTCGTGCGGGCGACGCGTCGGTCCCATGGGACGTGGACGTGCCTCCGCGGCCGCCTCAGCGGATGCACGCCGTCCGACCTGAGCTCCCGCGAGCCACGCTCCAGATGCTAACAACATGCTAACTTCCAACACGGTAAGACTCAAAAGTGCTGGTTCTGGTCTGTGTTCAGCTTGGACTGTTTGTTGGCTGTGTGTTATTTTAGTTAAACCTTTTTTTAGCTGGTTAGATCTGATTGAGACAGTTTACACATCTTTTTTGGATTTAAAGCTGTGAAGCCGGTGTGCTGTGAAGCCGGTGTGGCTCGCTCCTTGTATTAATTAAATAATTAATGATATCGGAGTAACTACTTTGTGACAAGTTGTCTGATTCGTCTGCCATGATTTCTTTCTCAAACTCATTTAACTCGACCACTGCCAGTTTGCTCTTGTTCCTTGGTGAAGCTGTGGTAGCTCGTGTTATTGTCCGTATAATTTGCTCTGCTAGTTCGCCATCTTGCCTTCTTCTGCCTTTAGATGTGGTGCGAAAACCGGTTTGCGCAATACTGGGGGCGTGTCTGGGAACTATGTATTAAAGACACCAGAGCCCTCTGCCCAGTGTGACATCACAGATGGTGCTAGGGCTGTGCGATATGACGATATATATCGTGGGGACGATAGAAACGTGTCTATCGTGCTACTTTCCTTCTATCGTCTCTATCGTGATAAATAAGAATAAAAAAATAACTGTCGCAAAGAAGCTTCATATGGGGTTTTGCGAGATGACGGCGCTGCTTTATGTTTGACGCACGCGCGGGTTTGCGACACATGCTTTACGTTGTTAAACTCGAGAGCAACAGAGCCGCAGGCGCATGAAGCCGGTGTCTCAACAAGGAGAAAACAGCTGCACAGGCAGCCCAAGAAGAATAACTTTTACCAAAAAGAGGGGGAAGCTCACCTTGTTAGCTTCCATTATTTCGCTCCGCTGAAACTCTGAGACAAAATGGGTCCAGAGGACACGAACCCAGAGTCCAACCGAGTCCGAACTCGGGTCCAGTTAACCAATACAAAACAGACCAGAGACACAACAGAACCGCAATCAAACGCAACGTTTTCTCTTTTCTGTTTCTTGCTTTGTTTACTCAAACTTCAGAGCGGATTTCTTCTTCGTGAGTTTCATTAGCAGCTGTTGTTTTACCGCCACCTGCAGGAAAAATTTGGACCAAAGTAGAAAAGGAGTTGTTTGTTTGTTTGTTTGTTTGTTAGTTTATTCATTTTATAATATGAAATACAACAATTAACGTATTCATAATAGAAAAAAATAAAAAAATAAAATGAAAGGTAGCAGATGAAGAATAAATCTTATTAAATCTGCTCCTTATTCATCTAATAACAGTTCAAACAATATTTTCTATAATAACAAAATAAGTAAATAACTCAGTCAATTTTCAATTCACATATATCACACATTAAATTAGATTCATTTTTTTTTTAGCAATTCATTTTTTTACCAGTTTCTTAAATACAAGGAATGATTTGGCTTCCTTAACATTTGTCATTTGGCATTAAGTCATTCCATAATCGTACTCCTTGAATTAAGGTAGATCTTAGGTAGATCTAGTTTCTACTTTGGTCCAAATTTCCTTGTTCTTTTTGTTCACATTCTTATAATTGTAACTATCTGTAGTAAAATAATAAAATAAAAAAACTTTGGTCCAAATTTTTCCTGTACACACACACACACATCGTGTTGTATATATCGTGATATATATCGTTATCGTGATATAAAAAAGTCCATATCGTGATATATGATTTTTTTCCATATCGCCCAGCCCTAGATGGTGCGTTCGAGTGTAATCGGATTACCCATGATTGAACACAGCTTGAAGTTCAAAATCACTTTTAAAGCAAAATTAAAGTGATTTATCATTTTGTTTGCAAAAACAAAGATATTTAAATGATAAAATATATATATTTTGAGCAATTTTATGAATAGTAAAAAATTAATGTCAGTGTCGTCTTCTTCTTCTTCCCTTTTTTTAACACAGCAAAGAAATTTGGATCCAGGGCCCTCTACAGGACATTCTAAGAACTACAAGATAACACATTAAACATACAGACAAATCAACATAGTTTATGGGGGTTACACACTGAAAGCCCAGTCAGGGCCCATTAAAGTCTATCTGGGCAAACCCATGTGGGGCCACCATGGAAACTGTGGAAAAAAACACTTATTACCCATATTTTTAGCCCAGTTGGGACCCAGTTTAGTCCCAGGTAGATATTCTTCAAGGCACACACATGGGTTTTACATGGGTCTCAATTAAGTTAAACATCTGGGTCCCACTAAAAACCCAGTCAGGGCCCATTAAAATCTATCTGGGCAAACCCATGTGGGGCCACCATGGACAAAACCTTTTGGGACCCATGTTTTTTGCACATATGTACACCATATAGGGCCCACCTGTGCATGCTGGCTGGGTCAGGGCACGTAATTATTAATAAGACGTCAAAACGGTGTTTAACGTGAAATTGTGTGTTTGTCGCTACTCACTTGTCTCGTCTCTCCTCGAGCTTCTGAGGTTTGGTCCTCTGAGCCTTGTCCCCCATCTTTGTCCCCTCCAGCTTCCCCACCAGGGTAAGCACTTCTCCGGTGGGCTCATCCCTCCGTGTCCGGTCGATCAGAGAGCGATCCGCTTGCAACACCAAGTTGGAGTTCTACCAACACAAACACATCAGTACAGGCTGGATGAACAGAAATTACCAACAACAACAATGAAACGCAGAAGCGTCCATATTTCCTTGTATATATTTGTAAACACACCGCTTTGTACTCATACTGCAGGCTACGCGCAGTAACGTCCGCCATGGTGCGACTGTTCCTTCAGCTTCCCCCGCTCCGCGTGAACCAGGTTCAGTGACTCTGCCTCCCTACTGGGACGCTGTTAGCATCGGTACAGAGCTTCAATTTTAGGTACAGACCCTTTTCAGTTGTACACAGAAACCTGCGTTTCTCAAACGTAACAAAAGCTAACACGAGCAGACAACAAGCGAACCCAAACTTCCTCTTCCGGTGTCAAACGTGGTAAATTAGAAATAGAAAATGTGAGCAGCGCCCCCTCTAGGTCAGCTTCTGTCACTACAGGTTGGCGTCAAAATGTGTTTTTATGAGTTCTTCGTTACACAGAATACTGTAATTTCTGTTATCAGCTGACCTTCAGATTTAATTTCCTCTACAGGCAGTTTTTTATTATTATTTTCATTTTAGTTACATGTCAGTGAGTTTATGCTGTAGCCCTTCAAGCTCATTACTAGTAGTCCCTCTTTAACAGGTGTGTGTATTTGCTTTAATTAATGTTTTCCACATTTTAGTCATATTCTAAATGTTATACTTATATGCATATTATATATTTTTACATCATGAAGTTCGGTTCCACATTGAAGCCAGTACTACTCTATATGCTGGATTTCTTAAAGTCACAAGTTTTTTTTTTTATGAACAAATGGTACAAAAACTGTTCTGGAAGAGTACAAAACATGACTCATCGTGTACCTCTGACATGTGTCTTTTTGCTGTTGTCATCTGCCTCCATCTCATCTGTTACACTATTTTCATAACTTCCTGTCCCACATCCATGAATCTCCAACATCTTTTGTCAAATATGTCTATTATTTTGTGTCAGCACATATCAAAACCAACTCAACCTGGCTGAAACCAGGGGGGTCCATCAGCTTTAAATGGATTAAAGATCCAGCATAAAGCTCTTTTCAAACCTGCAGGTTTGTGTTCAACCTGAGAAGGTGAGATCATGAATTTCTCATCAACTACCGGTATTTGCTTTCTTAGCTCCATGTAGAACCATGCGAAAAAGAAAACCCCACTGAGACTGTACAGTCAGTTGTATAGAAACAGTTTGTGAGTTAGTCTGTGAAATATCAATTTATAATAATGTATCAAAAGGTCTGCTGAGATCAATAACTACCATAAAACTAAAGATTGTAAACTTCTACTACAGCTCAGTAAATAATTTATGGTAATATGTGAGTAAAAACTGTTGTAATATGAGCAGAGTCATCAGATTGTTGTAAAAAAAACAGCTAACATGTTCATCCTGTCATGGACAAATGATGACAGGGTGAACAATTTTACTTAATGTTGGCGTTTGATGAGCACGTGGTCTGCCTTCAGCTAACAAAGTGATTCAGTGTTGAAGATGTCTGCTGTTTGTTAAATATATTTTGATTTTTTTTATTTAGCCAATGAAAGTGTTGACATGCATCCATGTCACAAATGACACAAAACCATATGATGGAAATTAGGAAAGATGAGTGCAGGAATTTGATGCACTTCAATCAGTTGTGTCAACAAAAAAGACAAGTTGCTGTCGGCGATGTCACCAATGGCATCAACCAGTTTCTGAGACAGTTGCTCCCAGTGACCAGACAGGAAGCTTTTCACAAAAACAAAATGTCGACAATCATAGTCCTGAATTTTAGAAAAACAATGAAGAAATATAAAAATGTGATGGACTGGAGACCTGTCCAGGTGTCCCCCACCTCTCGCACAGTGACTGCTTATGGACACCAGTGACCACCGTGACCTGAAATAGAAGAAGCTGGTAAAGTTAATGGATGGATGGAAATATAAAAAGTATTTTAATGTTGTGTTCTTTAACCACTTTTTGCATTGACAAAAGTTAGCAGTGCAAAATCACAAAAATCACATATGGCTAGTCAAATAAAGATGTAAATGTTAAAAAGGAGGCTTGTCATTGCATACGTTGCTCTTTGCTTGTTGTCTTTAAGTTATTATAGCACTTTGAGATCTATTGTTAATGTAAAGTTTGTTATAAATAAAAGTTATTATTATTATTATTATTATTATGTTGGTTACAGAGACTGATTTTATAATTAATTTTATAGGTTTTATGCTTGCTTTTATGTGTTATCGTTGTACAGCACTTTGGCCAACAATGTTATTTTTAAAGTGCTTTCTAAATAAAGTTGCATTGTAAAGTTGTATTGTATGTATGCATAAACATTTGGTCATTTTATTAAAACCTCAGAATTTCATTATTTTATAATGTTATGGCAGTTTTTATAAATACACCAATGAATGATAAAAATGGCATTGACCATTTATCATTTAAAATACTATCTGTAAGCAATGTGCATGGTATGTAAAATACTATCTATACTAAAGCACATAAAATGAAACATTTTATTAAAGATATTGTAAAATGATGCAAGACAAATTTCTAAAGCCAGAGCTTTAATTGACAATACTGTATACTGCTTGGAGTTGTATGGAAGCCCATTTCTGCCACTTTTGTTATAATGTACTAATTTCAGGATAGCACAATTTAATTATGACTTAAATTTATAATGATGAAATAGTTCCTCAAAATAATGAGATTCTTTTCTCAGTTGCATAAATAGGTATTACGTGTTAGTTATTGGAAGAAGATACCATGAATTAAATTAGTGCCATAATCTCACACCTACAGTTGAAACCAGCCACAGTGGGAAAATACACCATCACATCATCTGCTTCAGGGTCTGTAAAAAAACTGTGAACGACAAGTTTCTTATCAGAGCGAGGTACAGTAATCAACAGAGGAGCAAGATGATGTTACAACAAAACAGATGATATCTCAGGTTTACACTCAAGCAGAAGGTCATTAAAGAAGATCATTTTGAACATTTTCAGGAACATGTCCACTAAATGTGACCCACCTGAAGGCCTCAGAACTGACCAGGATACAGTACTTCTGGACACCTACACACATCAAGTGGGAAAAATACAGTTTGACCTGCATGACAACTCCATGACTATCACGCACCTCCTGTGACGGGGATGATCCATCTCAGCAGAGCTGCTGGCAATTCTATTAAAAAAAAAAAACCTCAAACTTACAAAAAGTGCACAATCAAGACAGACACTCCAGTTCACTCCTTTTTTCTTAGTAAAATTAACATATGTATAAATGCTTCTCTACAAATGACAGTCTGCAGTGATTTATATTTTAGAAATAAACTGTCTAAACTACATGAAGGTGAAAAAATTCCCTCTTTAGGAACGTTAACTTATAGATCATGTAGCATAATGTAGATAATCTTGTGAGAATGACTGCAGTTTGTACATAAAGGCCTCTCATGGTTTAAGATGTTTTGCTCTGCTCCACTTCTCACCGCCAGATGGCAGCACTGAGAGCAACATGTACAGGTGCGTCTTTAAATTTAGAATACTGTACGGTACATACTTGTACAGTATGTTGAAAATGCTCAACTTTTTTGTCATTCATTTCATAAAGTGAAACTCATATATTACATTGATTCATTACACAGAGTGAACTATTTCAAGCCTTTATTTCTTGTCATTTTGATGATTATGCTTACAGGTAATGAAAAATCAAAATTCTGTGTCTCAAGTGAGAATATTCCACAGTCAGTTTCTGGTTCCTTTGTCAGTGCGGGAAGGAACCAAGTCCTGCTAGAAAATGAAATCAGCATCTTCATAAAGCTCATCAGCAGAAGGAAGCATAACATGTCCTGCTAGATGATGTGCTGGACTTCAGAAAACACAGTGGACCAACACCAGCAGAGGACATAGCTCCAAACCATCACTGACTGTGGAAACTTCACTCTGGACTTCAATCAACGTGGATTCTGGACCTCTCTGCTCTTCCTCCAGACTCTGAGACCTTGATTTACAAATGACATGAACATTTACTTTCATCTGGACAGTGGACCACTGAGCAACAGTCCAGTTCTTTGTCTCCTCAGCAGGTAAGACACTTCTGATGTTGTTGCTGGTTCAGGAGTCATTGGACTTGAAGAATGAGACATTTGTAGCTCATGTCAGCTGATCGTGACACAAGCAGTTTACAACCTCTTCACAATATATATTCCTAATTTCTGAGACACATTTTGTTTTTTCATTATTTGTAAGATATTATAATAATTGGCAAGACAGAGAGATCAGGCTGGAAAGGATGTGCAGCAGGTTAGGCTTATTAAAGATGGGAATGTTCTAACAAGTGAGGAGAGTGTGATGGGAAGATGGAAGGATTACTTTGAGGAGCTAATGAATGAAGAGAATGAAAGAGAAAGAAGAGTGGAGGTCATAGAAACTGTGGACCAGGAAGTGGGAAAGATTAGTGAGGGTGAAGTCCGGAAAGCTCTGAAAAGAATGAAGAAGGGGAAGGCAGTAGGACCTGATGACATACCAGTGGAGGTTTGGAAATGTCTTGGAGAGATGGCAGTGAGGTTTTTGACTCAAATATTTAATGGAATATTTGAGGGTGAGAAAATGCCTGAAGAATGGAGAAGAAGTGTGCTGGTTCCCATTTTTAAGAACAAGGGTGATGTACAGAGTTGTAGCAACTACAGGGGAATTAAGTTGATGAGCCACACGATGAAGATCTGGGAGAGAGTTGTGGAAGCAAGACTTAGACAAGAGGTGACTATCTGTGAGCAGCAGTATGGTTTCATGCCAAGAAAGAGCACCACAGATGCCATCTTTGCTTTGAGGATGTTGATAGAGAAGTACAGAGAGGGTCAGAAAGAACTCCATTGTGTGTTTGTGGATTTAGAAAAAGCATATGACAGGGTGCCAAGAGAGGAGGTGTGGTATTGCATGAGGAAATCTGGAGTGGCAGAAAAGTATGTTAGACTGGTACAGGACATGTATGAGGACAGCAGGACAGTGGTGAGATGTGCTGTAGGAGTGACAGATAGCTTCAAGGTGGAGGTGGGATTGCATCAAGGATCGGCTCTGAGCCCCTTCTTGTTTGCTCTGGTGATGGACCGACTAACAGATGAGGTCAGGCAGGAATCCCCATGGACTATGATGTTTGCAGATGACATTGTGATCTGTGGTGAGAACAGGGAACAGGTGGAAGAGAACTTGGAGAGGTGGAGGTATGCTCTTGAAAGAAGAGGAATGAAAGTCAGTCGTAGTAAGACAGAGTACATGTGTGTGAATGAGAGGGAGGCCAGTGGAACAGTGAGGCTACAAGGAGCAGAGGTCACAAAGGTGCAGGACTTCAAGTACTTGGGGTCCACTGTCCAGGAAAATGGGGAATGTGGTAAAGAGGTGAAGAAGAGAGTCCAGGCAGGATGGAGTGGATGGAGAAAAGTTTCAGGAGTGATTTGTGACAAAAAGGTGTCAGCAAAGGTCAAAGGAAAAGTTTACAAGACAGTGGTGAGACCAGCTATGTTGTATGGTCTGGAGACAGTGTTGACAAAAAGACAGGAGAAAGAACTGGAAGTGGCAGAAATGAAGATGCTGAGGTTCTCCTTAGGAGTGACAAGGATGGATAAGATCAGGAATGAGATCATCAGAGGTACAGCACATGTTGAACAACTGGGAGATAAAGTTAGGGAGGCCAGACTGAGATGGTTTGGACATGTCCAGAGGAGGGACAGTGGGTATATTGGTAGAAGGATGTTAGAAATGCAGCTGCCAGGAAAAAGACACAGAGGAAGGCCAAAGAGGAGATATATGGATGCAGTTAGAGAGGACATGAAGGTAGTTGGAGTGAGGACAGAGTGAGGTGGAGGAGGATGACTCGCTGTGGCGACCCCTGAAAAGGGAAAAGCCGAAAGAAGAAGAAGAAGAAGTAAGATACAATAATTGTAATTACAAGAAATAAAGGATTGAAATATTTCACGCTGTGTGAATCTAAGTAATTTATGAGTTTCACTTTCTGAAATGATTGACAAAAAATGACCTTTTTCACCATATTCTAATTGTTTGTGATACACATGCATTCTTTGACACTTCAGAGAACTGCAGGAATCCATCATGATCATCATCCAGCTCTGTAATTAATGTTAAAGCCCCACTGGTTCATAACCTGTCTCTAAGTACAAAGAATTGACATTATTTTTAATAATATAACACTGATGTTAAATCTTCTCATCTGATTTAAAAAAAAATATATAAAATCCAGTTTAAGGTAAAAAGTTTAGACAATCCTGTCATGACAACCTAATGAAACTGTACCAGAAGCACAAACCCAAAGGGGAAGACGCACGACACGGGATGTTTCAGTGTCTGCAGAAGTTTAGCTAAAGATGTGCCATTTAACTCCTAGATGATTGGCTCATCCATCACACATCTGGCTGCAACATTTGTCTCTTTTAGCAAGTCAGAATCTTGTCTCACACCTCCTGAGGCCCATTTGAATGTTTGGACCCTCCAGTGACAGACAGGAGGGAGTAACACAGATAAACGAGCTGAGGGCATGAGCAAAAGCAATGACTCTGTGAAGGTGTGTGTTTGAATCTTTTGCACATGTAACACACACAATTAAAAGTAATGATGCCTAGATGAAAAATTATGTTTTTAGGATGCTTATGGAAGAGCCACAAGCTTTTAGGGCATGATCCTTTGCAACGTACCAAGGAAAAAGTGGTTGTCGTTTACCAGTTTTGGAAAATTACTACAAATCCGCACAACTGACATTTTATTAATGCGTTCTATGGCACAATAGAATAAAATGACATAACACAACTACTTTCACATATGGAGAAATAAAAAATAAAAAACACATTGAAGAGTGTGTCCTCCTAAAACCGAGTAACCAAATTAAATGACTAAAGTAGACGACTGATAAAAAGTTTATTCTAGCTGATAACTTACGAACTTATTTTGGCATATTTTAAACAACTGGGGACAAATATGATGTGAAAAAGCAAGATTTCTTCCAGTATTTTCAAGTTAGGCTCTATTTCAACTCTTAAATAAAACTTAAAATAAAAAAGAAATACAAACACAACCAAACCTTTGACTGGCGTGTTTAAGACTAAACCTAAAATAAAACTGATTGTCAGATATGTTCATCTACAAATATAAGTTATCACCAACTAAAGCAAAAAGAGGAAGCCAAATGACTGAAGATGGATAAATATTTTCTTGTTTAAGTCGTTAGAAGAAATTTATGTAAAAATGCATGGGTGGGGGGCATTGCACCCCCGGGGCCTCTCCTTAATGGTGCCTCTGTCTCTCAGTGACCAGTATGTGATTAATGTCTGGTAAGATGTGATTAAGAAATAGTTAAAAAATAGAAGAAAAAAAAGAAATATGCACAACTTACTACTCCCCCAACACATGTATTAATAATAAATTGGCATAGATGTTAAAAGTGTTTAAATAGTAATATGAAGATGTTTGTGTCAGTGATTATACAGTAATTGTCTTCTTTTGCTGTCAACAGACTTGTATTAATGCAGACTGTTTAAAATTTTCACTCCAGGAAGTGTCTGTATGTGACAAAACCTGATAAGATGTGCTTTCTTTGCATTTTGTTAATTTTATTATTTCAAAACTATAAATTAGGTTCCAACAGTTGTGGGACCAACGGTTTGGACACAAAATCCTCAGATCTTTCACTGCCTCCTTCATCAGGTGTGCTTTCTGGTTAAAGGACACACACACACACACACACACGAGTGGTCCCGATGATTGCACACAAAAACAATGAACATCTGGAAGAGTTTGATTATTTCCCACACGATGCCACCCAATCAGAACTTGTGTTGGGACTGTGTGATCTCCAGAGGTTTGTCTCAGGGACGTCACAAGTCCACCTCAGCTGTTGCTGTGACATCATCTGTGAACACGTGATGTCCTGGAGTTCCCATTAGTAGCTGGTAAAAAAAAATAATTATAATCATCTCAAAAACACAGACATGACTGTGCACGTACTGTACGTCATTAAGCCTGGATAAAGTGGAACGGATTCTTCCAACATCCAGATTATTATTCCGTTTGACCCAGACGAGGTCTGAACAGGTATCTGCAGAGCCAGGTTTAGTCTTCAGTGCAGGTTACCCAAGGTATTAGGTCACATCAATGCTATTTTTGTGTCTGCTACACTGTATGATGACAGTCTGTACCATCCTCCTGCCGAAATAAATCACAAAATGTGTATTTTTACTGCAAAACACGCCAAAAAATGTGTTAAACTAAACGTCTGTGCAAGTAAACACAGCAAGGCTTGGTTATCGCTCTCTGTACAGTTTTATTTACATGATACTATTCTGTTGTACTGCTGGATAGCAAGATTACATGTAATACATAAATATCAACACGGTTTGTTGTTTTTTTTCCTTTCATGTTTTGTACAAATTTGCATATAACTAAGTCAGAAAAAGAAAAGGAACTCAAGCAGATACAGGTAATAAAAATAACAAAAACATCCTCACAGGGGAAAGTAACAAGTCACAAACATACGTGTCAGGCAGCTATGAAAACATACGTTTTAGCACAGTGATGTGCTCATGCACGCACACACAGCGTTCCACACAGACGGATGAGAAGTTACGACTACTCTTGATTTCTACAATTTTTCATAAACCTAACTCTGGCATGCTCCTGTACTTCTGTAAACATGTGCTGATAAACCGGGTCGCTCAACAGCTAAAACGACTGAGGGGGGTCGGGAGGTGTCACACCCACATTCCAACACACACACACTGTGCTCACAACAATGCTGTTAGCGCAATAATAAAAAAAGCACTGAATCCGTGCGCCAACATCAGTACAATTAAAACATAAATTGATTCTCTGGAAATAAAACTCCCCAAAACCCAAACAAGTGAGCAATACTTCTTAAACACTAACTCCAGATGAACAGAAACTCATGCACGTAGTCATTCATGCTCCTACAACATCGTAGCCTAACAACCCACCAGGCTCACCGGGAACGGGCTTTCCTCCCAGAACACACATCTGTGCACGCAGCCAGGCGTTGGATTATAATCTGGACCAGCAGGGAAATTATTCTAAATGAAAGTGGCTTTTTGTTCGTCTTCCAACTAGCACGGTTCCTCTAACGGAAACAGTCGTCACAACAAGACGATCAGAGGGTCAAAGCTGACGCTGAAGTAAAAGGGGAAGACGACGGTAGCTCGACACAGCAGCTCTGAGGTAGATAAAGCTAGGAAACTAAAAAAAATCCTCTTCTGCAGCGACGGAGACAGGATGTTTTTCTTCCTTTTTTTTTTTTTTTTAAAGCTGAGTGACAACTCGTGGAGACTTTGTGTTGCATGACCCGACACACAGCAGGGTTCAGTGAAATGACGGTTTGGCACAACGTGGCACCTGGTCTGGGTGAGAGGAGCACAGCGTGTCCTGGACAGTTTGCCTGGTCTGCTCTCAACGACACACTTTTACTCTTAGAAAACCAAAAGGACTTGACGGCGGCAAATTCACACACACAAAAATAAAACAAACTAATAAATGAGTCAAAAAAAATTAGAAAAGTGATCATTCATGCATCTCCATCAAACAGGATTTCTTTTTTTTTCTTCTTCTCTCCATTAATTTCTCCAAGTTTGTGATTTTGTAAATCAAGTCCTCCCGATCATCAATCACTCATGCCGGTGCTCGTTTTTAAAAGTTTGCACTCATACTCCAGTCTTTGTCAAGATGGTTCCTCATCGATGCTGCTGCCGTTTTTCTTTCTTCCGTAAAAAAAATAAATAAAATAAAATCTATATTCTCTGGATCTTGTCAGCAACAACCACAGGGTTCTCTTTACGGATCTTTGCAGCAGCCTCGGCCTTGTAATCGTAGGGACAGTTGTGCTTGTCGGAGTATCGATGGATGCCACAGAACAGGTTGCCACAGCGACAGTCAAACCCTGGAAGCACAAACATCAAATCATGAACCATAACAGAGAAGCAAAATAGAACGACTGATATGCTTTTCCAGTCAAACTAAGACCTTCCTCTAAAACCTACGCTCACCTGTAAGGCCCACTCTTTTGCGGCACATGAAGCACCTGTTCTTCTTAGGTTTGGGCGTGTCACTCTTGTTTTCGTCGGCACTGGAGGAAGCTACAGGAGTTGGGCTAGAGGCAGCAGGCTGACTTACAACTGCACACAAAACATCACAAAAATGTGTTCATTAGGATTAGTAGTTTACAACAGCAGCAAATAGGGATGTGCAATATAAAACGGTACACGGTAGAAACGATAGAAATTTAGCCTACGATAGAGATCTGTCTTCTACCGGCTAACCGCAGAAAATCAGAGTTGTCCGATTTAATCTTTACTTTTTTTAGTTTAAAACTGTGCATAAGTGGTGTTGAAGTGTACAATCAAAGTTGTCAGAGTTAATCAATACTTTTTTTGTGTTGAAAACTGTGCGTAAGTGGTGTTAAAGGAGAAATGTAATCAAATCTGAAAAAATCGATATAACAAGAATTTCATATAGTAAACAACACACATAAACATACTTAGTATGCTTTTTTCAAGTCAGTAGCTTAAAGAAATAGTTTTTTACATTTTTCCTGCTACATGCCGAAGTGCAGTGATTTCTGTAGTAATTTTCTGGACGCACTTTTATGACACAATTAAGACCTCCTTTGCTATCTTACAATAACACTGAAGCTATAAACCCATCATTACTGTCCTCTTGTCTGTCATTTAAAATGGAAGCAGAAGACTTTTTTGAATCTGAAGGATATCACTTTAGTTTGTCAAAAACAGTTTGGTGATTTAGTGCATTAATGGGCATTTCTATCCTGGAAATACGAATAGCCGTGCGTTAGCCGCCGCATGCTAACGTTAGCATGCTAGCGCCGTATGCTAACGTTAGCATGCTAGCGCCGTATGCTAACGTGGAAGTGGGGGTGTTGAAAATGTCCTGAAACAGTTACCAATGTCTTGTTAAGCTCTGTCTTCCCCAGAACATAGTAGGATCTAAAATGATTTTTAAAGATGAAGGAGCAAGTTGAAACATGCTGTCTCCCTCCTTGCTAGCAGGCTCCATTGGGAGCTGCCTGGCTAACTAACTACGGTGGCCCTACACGGCCAAAATTCTACAGCGGCCGAATGCACAGGAGCGGTAAAAATACAATATAAAATTTTAAAAAAGTTTTAAAATCGATTTTGGGGCTTTTAGAATAGATTCTGAATCGCCAGGACTAAGAATCTTGATTCTTTAAAAAATAGATTTTTTTTGCTGCATCCATAATTGCTACACACTGAAACCTTTTTGTCCACAACTAAAACACACACTAATATTACTGTATGAGGGACGACTAGTTGCACTGCCTACGTCATATTCAGGGGACGGAGAGCAGGCAGGAGGAGGGGGGTCAAAAACACCAGATGAGAATTTTTTCACTTTGCAAAGTCTAAATTTGAGTTAGGATGACATTTTTGACTTGTGAAAATTTCTCAACAAGCTTATTTTATGCTTTTCATTAGAATACTATTAGCTTAAAAACACTTTTCATTTCTCCTTTAAAGTATTTTCTTTGAGTGCTAAGTAGCGAAGCTATAAGCTAACTTCATCCGGCTTGCCGTAGTGTTGCCATATTCAGATGCATGAGCAAAACGCTGTGTTCTGTTGAAAGTTTTTTTTTTTTTGTCGAAAGTTAAAGTAAGCGTTGGTCAGCTTTAGAGAAACCTGCCCTCTGATCTGTGAACAGAACGCTGTGTTGTGTGATTTTACTGCGAGACCCTCTGGTCAAAGCCACAGAAGAAACTGGTTGTCTTGTCAGCTCTCCTTAAAGCTGAAGGAGACGCCCTCTAGAGGGTTGGAGGGTGAAGTGTTTTCAGTGTAAAATGCTGTCTGTAATGCTACGTTCACACCGAACGCGTTTTGAGCGGCCAAAAAGCGCGAAACGCCGCAAGGTGGACGCACTGGTGTTCAGACCGGAACGAGCAGCAGCAGGGTGTGGGAGGAGCGTCTTGATTCTTTTTCCAGTCTGATGTTTTGTTGTTGTCTGTTCTCAAAATGGCGGATGAACTGGAGACAATTGGCTTAATGTATTTACTGAGTAAAGTAGCACGCCGACGACGTGCAAGGCGCCGTGTCTGGGTTCATGAAACAATTCAGAGGCGTTCGGACTTAGGTGAGTTTCACCATTTAATCCAGGAGCTTTTGAGGGTTGTTTCTGTGTCTCACAAACAATACGTCACACTTGCGCAACATCCGTCCCCTCGTTACCGCGTCACATAGCTGACTCTCCCTGATTGGTTGTCAAAACGCGTTGAGCGGCGAAAGTTCAGATTTTCCAACTCGAGCGGCGGCTGCCGCAGGCACCGCATGCACAGAAAACGCTCTGCCGCCCCTTCCGCGCCGCTCAAAACGGACGTGACGCACAACCCCTAGAGGCGCGTCCCCCATTGACTTTGCATGTAAACCGGCCGCTCCTGCAGCTCAAAACGCGTTCGGTGTGAACGTAGCATTACTGTTCATTTCTTAAGTGACAATATTGGAAACTGTTGAGTTGACAACATATGCTTTAGTTTAAAACTTATGGCTAAAACTACACAAGATATATTTTGCACCGTTTTGCACTACAAGAAAAAAGCCTAATGCTTGAGTTGTTAATTATTTAAAAACTCTCTGGACCTAGTACTGAAGTGAAATTTTCTTAATAGAGATTATTTTGTGGTATAGCAGTTTTTAAAATAACTTATGGCAAAATGACACCATATGCTTTTTTTTTCATTCCTATTGCAAGTTTTATACCAAAAACCTATTGTGATATATATCGTTATCGCCACCCTTCACAATACATATTGTGATATGATTTTTAGGCCAGATCGCACATTCCTAGCAGCAAACATGTTTAATAAGATCAATTCAATGATACTTTATACAAACAGAATAACCTACATAGACGACATGAACTATTTGTTTTCT
Source organism: Garcialebias charrua (assembly GCA_038048925.1). Classification (NCBI taxonomy): domain Eukaryota; kingdom Metazoa; phylum Chordata; class Actinopteri; order Cyprinodontiformes; family Rivulidae; genus Garcialebias; species Garcialebias charrua. The sequence goes on from JBBPBX010014609.1 coordinate 34,334, forward strand.
CTGAACTGTCTCGTGTTCTTGGCAGAATTGAGTACACTGCACACAGACTGTAGCAGGCAGGAACAAATCTGAGTGTCCTGTGCTTTAGAAGTATTTTTAAACAGGCTTATTTTTAGGCACCATCTCCTCCTTGAAGGCTGCAAAAGTAGAACCAACTGTTATCCATCCAACATAAACTGAGGCAGCGGTGACACCTTCAAATCAAAGCTCATTTTAGGATGTGTGTCAGCTTTCATGTGTGTCTGTGTCACAACATGTTCTAAGACGTGTCTGCTATACAAACATGTTCTAAGACGTGTCTGCTATACAAACATGCTCGTGTGAGTTTTACCAGGCTCTAGAGGTTCAGGCTTGTCCTCCCTGGAGATGCTCATCTCTGTCATCTGTTGAGTTACAGGAAGAGACCCTTGAACAGTCCTGCAAGTGTAATTTTGAAGGAAGATCAGTCACAAGTTCAGACAGCCTCAAATGTGAGGAAAACTCTTCATTTATCTCAAAGAGTAAAATAACTAACCTAGACATGTCTGGTGAAGAGGCAGGGGAGGCATCGACCTTGGCTAGACTGGCTTCTAGTCTCTGGATGGCCGAGGCCTCTGAGGTAGGACTAGCAGTGGAGCCTTAATGAGGACAGAGTCGGTCAAAACAACAACACAAACATTCAAACTGTGTCCTGTATACCGATTAGACTTTCAAATTAAAGTATAGAGCCCACAACATTAATATATACACCAAGAAACGTGTGTAAGATTTAAATATTCAATAAGAAAAACACTAGCGGGTGTAAAATGTTGTTGCCGTCGTACCCATTGGGCTGAGGGGGCTCGTGCGGTCGCTGCTCTGCTGTCGTGTCAGGTGTTCCTTGTAGCACACAGAGCACATGCCGCTGGTTCGTGGGTTGCCATAGAAACCGCAGCCCATGGCACAAAGCATGGGGACCGGGCTCTGGTTGGTCTCTTGAGCCATCGCTACCGGAGACAGAGAAAAGAGACGGAGTGAGAATGCTTATTAGACCCGACAGGCACAGAAAGAAAAGCAGCGGTTTACAAAGAAACGCCTCGGTTTGAGACGGCCATCGGAGGAAGGACCGACTGATAACGCAGGAAATCGTTTTATGAAAATTGAACGACAACACGTTGACCTACCCTTTAGTCTGAATACTGTGATGAGTGCTTCTCCACAGGAAGCCCAGAGAACAAACAACACACTGTTCTCTTCAGCACTTTTTGGCTTAAATTGGACTCTTCTGTCCCACAGCTTAGTTCACCGTGTCCCTCCTTCATCTTTTTCATCCCTTGTGGCAACTCTGAGAACAGTAGAAACCACCATTCCAAGAACCTAACCCACATTTGTATTTAGGAAGATCCTTACAGTTCCTTACAACTAAAATGTTAGTGGACGACTAACAATGAACCTTTTGATCACTCTTGGGGTAAAAACAAACATTGGATTACAGTATTGACATCATTCTCTTGTCAGGGTACTGCACGTCCTTCATCGAAACACAAACTGAAGCTCTGACTCACTGGCAGTCAAATCACCGTGAAAGAACAAACCTTTCCCATCAGGTGGAGCAACGTTCTGTTCCCAGAAGATACTAAATTAAGTAGGTCAGCTGTTACAGGAAGCATCCCGTGCTCCTCGTCACACAAGGTATGCCAAAACCCCAATCTTTCATTGCTCAGTCAGCCAATAAACAACCCTGTATGGGTGAGGTTTGGCAGAACAAGAAGTCCTGTGACGTTGTTGTCTGCCGTTGCTGCAATACAACAGGAAGTTGTGTAATGGGAAACACTGACGTTAACGCAACGGATCAAAAACACTCATGTTGAACATCAAGACGTAGATGGTTTCACATTTTACAATTCATCTGATCACACAGCAACAGTATCACATTCCAGTTGAAAACATCTGGCCCTGTTCTGACGCAACATGACAACAGGTTGCTTGTTGTGGTCTGACGACACAAAAACAGGACAGGCAGGATGATGGCTGCCATGTAATCTTATTTTGGGTGTAACAAGTACCTTAAAATCATGAACACAAACTGTGTTTCCTTCATTTCGCTGCCCCTTCAAAGAATAATTACGGTACTCGATCATCAACAAAGAGTTTTCTTGGAAAAAGTCTACAAAGACCTCTGGTCATTTGTGTCACATGTTCCACTCCTGACTACCGAAAAATACCAGAAAGAGAGGCTGATTTAGACAACGTAAAACCAGTAGAGCTCCAAGGGACATCTGAACAAAACAGATTTCTCTTTGGAGCTAGATCACAATGAACAAGGCCCAAGCTGGTAACACATTAACCACAACGGCTAACTTTCCGACACAAAGGAACAATGGATGGCAAGACTGAGCTGTCATGTCTGGTCCAGCTGTCATACAAACAGCAGGCAGGTCGCCTCAAGAGACTCCTGCACGACACAAACAAGATAAAAACCTCTCCCTGAAATAAAGCCTATATCTTAAACAGGGCATGCCAGGGGGTTTCCAGCACCAGACACAACCCCACTTTCCTGAAACACACACTCTTTTGAGAAGGGCTGTCTTGAACATGTGCAGTGGTTTTAGAGTCTAAAAAGGAACACATGTGGACTAATCTCATGCAAACAAAAGGGAAGACTGAGCCTCTTTATCATCTGCTAACTTGGCTCATATTTCAGGCCCTGCTGGGTTAGAAACTCCTGAGTCACAGTGGACAGGCCAGAATCAGCCCAGTTTGATCTCCAAGTGCTCAATGATTCACCTAAAAACATGGCACAACATTTAAAATAGAAACAGGAAGGAAGAAGGCCCTGATGATCTGTGAAACAAGAAGAGTCTAGACTCTCTTTGTTTCTCCTCTCTGTCTGTGTAATCTCGTTGCTTCCTGTTCAGACATCGGTTTCTACCTCGCATATTTTACGCTTATACGCATTTTCTGCGTGTTCTCCACAAAGCAACGTTAGCAGGAATGGTTATATAATCACAGATGAGCACTTGGGAACAGGCTTGCTGATCCACAGAGTCTTTAACATCGAGCAAAGCCCCTTCTCTCCCAGCAGAAACTAGTGCACTGTACAAAATGTTTAATCATTTAATATTTCAGCAAAAGCTGGATAGTGATTTGAGAGCAAGTCTCTCGCTCTACTTGTCTATAAGGCTTATAAATTTTCTATTTCCAGACAGGAATTAACAGGCTTTGGTTCCCCATCCCCCCCAGCTCGGGACAAACAGAAAAACAAGACAGAAACCAGGGCTAGCTGGCTCTGCCTCGTTTTACTGCTCTTCTTTTAACCAGTCACGTTTAAAGACTTGTAATTCGTCAGAGGTGGAAAAAAAAAAACATGGTGGTGGTGTTAAAAGAGCAATAACATTTAAAAAAAACCAGCTCGTTCGCCACACAAAACCTGTCGAGCATAAACCGCCTGACCTTTTAAGCCCCAGTTAAAGGTCGCCATGATGGACCGTCGTCCCAGCACAAACTCCTGCTTACCTCACACAGTAGACCCACTTTAACTCCAAAACAAGACCCGTAAAAATAAAATAAAAAATCAGATAATCACCTGCTAAAAAAAATGGATGGATTTCTCGCGAGAGGACAACAAAAGTGACCGTTTTGAGCAGAAAACGTCGATTGTTTCAGGTTCCGGTGTCCTTTTTTCTGTCCGCGGTGTTTCTGTGTCGTTGTCCCTGTCCGGCGGCTTGAAACGGGTCTGACCCCCCTCCTCGGCCTCCTGCCTGTCCTCCTTCTTTTCTCCGTGTCCCGTCCTCTTCTGGATGGATGTTTGTTTCCTTCTTTAGCAAGAGGAGTGGTGGATGACGTCACGCGTCTCCATTGGCTGCACGCGGAGCCCCCGAGCTCCAGCAGGGCCGAGCGCAATTCGTGGCAGTGGCAGCTGCCGCGACCTGCCACCGGAAGTGCCGCGACTGCCACCGGAAGTGCCGCGAAGAGTGCCGCGAAGGCTGCCGCGGCCACCGGGGCTGCCACGGCCACCGGGGCTGCCGCGAAGACTGCCACGGCCACCGGGGCTGCCGCGAAGACTGCCACGGCCACCGGGGCTGCCGCGAAGACTGCCACGAAGGCTGCCACGGCCGCGAAGGTTGCCACGGCCACCGAATCTCAAAGTGCCACGAAGGTTGCCACAGGGTGCCACCGGAACTGTCTTCCACAGACCACAAGGTGCCACTAGCTGTCACAGACTTTGTCAGATCATCTTCCACAGCAATTTTGTGCAAAACTATTGCCGTTTTGTGTAAAAAAAAATAAAAAAAAAAATAATAATTAATTAATTAAATAAATAAATAAATGCTTCATCTTTATTGTATGTCCTTCAAAAATGACCTTCTGACGATGATGATTATATTATTTAATAAACACAGAACAACCTGTAATAGTGCATTTAGGAAACATGTCTAAAATAGTGCTTTGTGTGTAGGATGACTAAAAAAATACATATTTCTTTTTTTAAATTACAGTTAAAATTACTTATTGGTGTGCCACAGACTGCCACCAGATGCCACAGGTGCCACCACTACTGTCACCTGCCATGTCACCTGCCACCACTACTGTCACCTGCCATGTCACCTGCCACGTCACCTGCCACCACTACTGTCACCTGCCACGTCACCTGCCACCACTACTGTCACCTGCCACTGTCACCTGCCACCACTACTGTCACCTGCCATGTCACCTGCCACGTCACCTGCCACCACTACTGTCACCTGCCACGTCACCTGCCACCACTACTGTCACCTGCCACGTCCCTGCCACCACTACTGTCACCTGCCACGTCACCTGCCACCACTACTGTCACCTGCCACGTCACCTGCCACCACTACTGTCACCTGCCACGTCACCTGCCACCACTACTGTCACCTGCCATGTCACCTGCCACGTCACCTGCCACCACTACTGTCACCTGCCACGTCACCTGCCACCACTACTGTCACCTGCCACGTCACCTGCCACCACTACTGTCACCTGCCACGTCACCTGCCACCACTACTGTCACCTGCCACGTCACCTGCCACCACTACTGTCACCTGCCACGTCACCTGCCACCACTACTGTCACCTGCCACGTCACCTGCCACCACTACTGTCACCTGCCATGTCACCTGCCACGTCACCTGCCACCACTACTGTCACCTGCCACGTCACCTGCCACCACTACTGTCACCTGCCACGTCACCTGCCACCACTACTGTCACCTGCCATGTCACCTGCCACGTCACCTGCCACCACTACTGTCACCTGCCACGTCACCTGCCACCACTACTGTCACCTGCCACGTCACCTGCCACCACTACTGTCACCTGCCACGTCACCTGCCACCACTACTGTCACCTGCCATGTCACCTGCCACGTCACCTGCCACCACTACTGTCACCTGCCATGTCACCTGCCACGTCACCTGCCACCACTACTGTCACCTGCCACGTCACCTGCCACCACTACTGTCACCTGCCACGTCACCTGCCACCACTACTGTCACCTGCCATGTCACCTGCCACGTCACCTGCCACCACTACTGTCACCTGCCACGTCACCTGCCACCACTACTGTCACCTGCCACGTCACCTGCCACCACTACTGTCACCTGCCATGTCACCTGCCACGTCACCTGCCACCACTACTGTCACCTGCCACGTCACGTGCCACCACTACTGTCACCTGCCATGTCACCTGCCACGTCACCTGCCACCACTACTGTCACCTGCCACGTCACCTGCCACCACTACTGCACCTGCCATGTCACCTGCCATGTCACCTGCCACGTTCCCTGCCACCACTACTGGCACCTGCCACGTTCCCTGCCACCACTACTGGCACCTGCCACGTTCCCTGCCATGTCACCTGCCACGTCACGTGCCACCACTACTGGCACATTCAGGTTAGTAGAGAAATGGTAACATTAAACTGACAGACTGATCCAACAGCCTCTCATTTTTTACAGACAGACAATCTCATCAAGCGACTTCAAAACATCCTGGACGTTACCGGGAATGAAGGTGTTGACCAACACATGATCACAGAAGTGCTTCTGCCAGAGGTGAGCCTCATACCGGCTGTCTGCACATCTTTAATGTCTTGTCTAAAATCAATGCCTTGACAAATGACAGAATTCTACATTAATAAGATTTTTATGTTTGTAAATGTGATTGGGCTTGGTGATCATTCCCGATCACATTAAAAAACACAGTAACATTTATAAGCTACTGTGTTTGTGATGGAGAAAACACTGACAACAATTAATCTGTTTCATAAAGACTTGTAAAAATTATATTTTTGGACAAGCGTAACATTCTACTCTGATATTGGCATTTCACACATTAACTTTTTGTGCTTAACTAAAATTTTACAGAACACAATCTGACCTGATGCCAAAAATAAGGTGACTAGAGGCGTGGAGTACAGTAATATGAAATAATCAATGGCAATGTAACATTCCAATAAACCAAAACAGTAAAAAATACTGAAAAACTAATTTTTTTAATAAAAATGTGAAAATGAAAGAGAGGACACCTTAAAAAATTTGTACATTTTATCAAAGTCCACTCCTTTCCCCTTCTGTGTTGTTGTGAAAGTGTTGTCCATTAACTTCAAACTTCAACTGCCCTCTTGTCAGCATGAAATAAAATTAATTTAAAAAAAATTAAAAAATTCAAATATGTAAGTGTACATGACAAAAAAACAAAATTTAAAGCATAAAAACATTTTCTCTACAGTTAATTTTGCTTAAGTTATGTTGTCATTTCAAACTGAGATTTACTGAGAAATAAAATAATATCTTGGTGTGGTTGTAGGAGTATCCACCACAGTATATTTTATTGTATGGTAGTTCAACATATAAATACCATGCAATTAGTAATTTTACAACAGGTGTTCTTGAAATGCATTCTAGGTTGTGATCCAGTGGCTGCAAAGAAGAGGCAATCTTTGCCGCTACCAAGCGGAAATTGTTCTTCAGGACAGAGTCATGGAAATTTTTAGGTAAATAACATTAGTGTTGTCCCAAAGATACCACGGGCATGCTAGATTGCAAGACTGTCTATTTATGCATTTCTTTATTTTATTAACAGAGACAAAGTAGAAGAAGAACAAAAAGAAAAACAAGAAGAAACAACACCAGAAAAGGTCAAAAATTATAATCAGACACTTGCTACAAAAACACTTCAAAAATTTGCATAGGTATTTTAGTGCACATGGTTTTGAAACCCAGGTTAAAGGACACAGGAATTGCATTGACACATTTATAATGTAATTTAAAAGTATATCTTAAAATAGATTGAATTGCCAAGGTGTAATATTTACAGGTAACAGTATTCACATAATAAACATATTAATCAACATATTTTTCTGCAGGGAAGCTCAATCTTGAGAGACAGCCATGCTGCGGCAGAATGGTGCAAAAACCAAATATTTGTTGGCCAGGTTACACTTCCTGCTGTCCTTGATTATGATGATCAAGACAAGGAAGAAGCTCTCCAGGCCCTCAACAGCTGGACTGAGGAAATGAATGAAAGTTCTCCAGCAGAACAATTCTCTTTTATTTTCAAAATGAAGGAGGACCATGAAAAGTTCTGCAGAGAAATTTGTGATGACAGGAACATGAAGGTGTTTGCTAGATTTGAGTAGCCTTTGTAAATAAAGACATTGCAACCAAATTCACTGTTTGTTTTTATTGCTGGAGCCTATTTCTATCTGAAATAGAGCGAGGAGGGATGTGCACAGTGTGATGGACCATGCAGTAAAAGGACAGTCAGGCACAGGTTTGGTTTCAAATATAATATTTTGTTACTTAACCTCAATACACAATTTTGGGTACATAAAGAAGTCACAAAATGGGGCAAATTTCAAGAGGTCAGGGTAACAATACTTTATTCAGACTGAGAACACAAACATACAGACTTACATAAAGGACACAAATGGAAACTTAAATAATAGCTGATCAGCCCCCAAAACACATAGAAATGTAGGGGAGAACACAACAAAAACTTAACTGAAACTAACATAAAGAAATTGCTTTTCCACCTCTTTGTTCCCCATGATGGTCTGGAGCAACTGGGACTCAAAGAAAAAAACTAAAAATTAAATCAAGAAAAATACACAACAGTGTGAACTAAAAGATGAACACTTCTTTTACAATGCAGTGTTATTACTATGTAAAATGTGTAAACAGAAACTAATAATTACTGTATAAGTTTTATGTTTACAGAAAAAAATTAATTTATGTAATGAAATTAACTATAATCTATGTTAGCTGCCATACATGTAGTACTTTTACGAAAAAATATTAAATGTCTCACATGGTTAATGTGCCAAATAAATATATTATTACAGGCAATATAAGTAGCACGTCTTACAAAATGTTGCAACGGCATCCCCCAAAACTGGCAGCACCCGTGGCAGCTCTGCAACACTCTGGCCATCTTGTGGCATGGGAATGACACCTATGATCAGTGGCAGGTGAGAGTAGTGGTGGCACGTGACGTGGCAGGTGCCAGTAGTGGTGGCACGTGACGTGGCAGGTGACAGTAGTGGTGGCACGTGACGTGGCAGGTGCCAGTAGTGGTGGCACGTGACGTGGCAGGTGCCAGTAGTGGTGGCACGTGACGTGGCAGGTGACAGTAGTGGTGGCACGTGACGTGGCAGGTGACAGTAGTGGTGGCAGGTGACGTGGCAGGTGCCAGTAGTGGTGGCACGTGACGTGGCAGGTGACAGTAGTGGTGGCAGGTGACGTGGCAGGTGCCAGTAGTGGTGGCAGGTGACGTGGCAGGTGACAGTAGTGGTGGCATCTGGTGGCAGTCTGTGGCACACCAATAAGTAATTTTAACTGTAATTTAAAAAAAGAAATATGTATTTTTTTAGTCATCCTACACACAAAGCACTATTTTAGACATGTTTCCTAAATGCACTATTACAGGTTGTTCTGTGTTTATTAAATAATATAATCATCATCGTCAGAAGGTCATTTTTGAAGGACATACAATAAAGATGAAGCATTTATTTATTTATTTAATTAATTAATTAATTAATTAATTTTTTTTTTTTTTTTTTTTACACAAAATGGCAATAGTTTTGCACAAAATTGCTGTGGAAGATGATCTGACAAAGTCTGTGACAGCTAGTGGCACCTTGTGGTCTGTGGAAGACAGTTCCGGTGGCACCCTGTGGCAACCTTCGTGGCACTTTGAGATTCGGTGGCCGTGGCAACCTTCGCGGCCGTGGCAGCCTTCGTGGCAGTCTTCGCGGCAGCCCCGGTGGCCGTGGCAGTCTTCGCGGCAGCCCCGGTGGCCGTGGCAGCCCCGGTGGCCGTGGCAGTCTTCGCGGCAGCCTTCGCGGCACTTCCGGTGGCAGTCGCGGCAGCTGCCACTGCCACGAATTGCGCCTGCTGTCTCTCCCGAGCTCTGCCCCGAGCAGCTCGCTCTGTGACGGAGGGGGGGAAGTCCGGTGTGCGCATGCGCTTTTACGAGTCTTTTTGTCAACGCACTAGCCTGGTTAAAACTACGGAAGCGTAGTGATGACACCTGGAGAAATTTTTTTGGGGGGGCTTATCACGTAATAATGTGATACGTATCACGTTATTACGTGATACGTATCACATTATTACGTGATAAAATCTGCAGGTCCAGATGAACTTCCACCTTATTTCTTAAGGCTGGCTGCTCATATCATCACAGTCCCTGTGACCCACATCTTTAATCTATCCATAAGCCAAAACACCATTCCGGATGCTTGGAAAACAGCCTTTGTTCTTCCTTTGCTGAAGGGAGGTGACCCCACCTCACTGAACAATTATCGACCGATCTCTAAACTCTGCATCTTAGCCAAGGTTCTAGAAAAACTGATAAACTCTCAGATCAAAAATTATCTGGACTCATTTAACATCTTACCTCTCCATCAATCTGGTTTCAGGAAAAAACACAGCACAACAACTGCTTCTCTGAAGGTTCTGAATGATGTTGTTGAAGCATTGGATGCTAAGGATTATTGTGCTGCACTTTTCTTAGATCTGTCTAAAGCTTTTGACACTGTGGATCATAACATCCTGTGTCATAAGCTCTCAGAAATCGGTTTCTCTGATCACACCATCGGTTGGTTTTCTAACTATCTTTCCAATCGGAGGCAATGTGTTCAACATAACGGTACTTCTTCCAGCTATTTAACAGTTAAAAATGGTGTACCACAAGGCTCAGTTTTAGGACCAACTCTCTTTACAATCTACATAGCTAATGTAGGTCACTGCATCCCTGATGCATCCTTACATTTCTATGCTGATGATACAGTTGTTTACTGCCGAGCTAAAACAGTAGCTAAGGCTTTCCAGTTACTGCAATCCGCTTTTGACATCATCCAGTCAGATTTGTTCCGTCTCAAACTTGTCCTAAATGCTGATAAAACAAAAGGGATGTTTTTTTCAAATAGGAAGGCGGTTCCAGCAGATCCTCCTCTGATTTTATCTTCAAATGGTGTCCCTATTGAGTTTGTTGATTCCTATAAATATCTGGGTATCCTGATCGATTCACATCTCTCTTTTAAACTCCACGTGGAAAACCTAGTGAAGAAACTGAAAGTTAAACTGGGTTTCTTTTTCAGAAACAGATCATGTCTAACACTGAATGTTAGGAAACGCCTTGTATCTGTGACTTTCCTTCCCTCCATTGATTACGGTGACATTCTCTACATGAATGCTCCTACAAGCACCCTGCGGATGTTGGATGTTGTCTATCATGGTGCACTAAGATTCATAACTGGCTGTGATTATCGTACCCACCACTGCACCCTGTATTCACTGGTTAACTGGACATCATTAACCTCACGCAGACTCTTCCACTGGTACATTTTCATCTTTAAATCACTTCTTGGTCTGCTGCCCTCATACATCTCCTCCTACATGTCTTTGCGTGAGTGCAGCTACAGTGTGCGCTCTCAGGACATGATTACCTGCAGTGTTCCGTCAGTGAGGACTGAACTTGGAAAAAGGGCCTTCTCCTACTCTGCTCCTGCTTCATGGAATATCTTACAAAAAGATCTGAAGCTCTCGACCTTGACTTCTCTAAATGGTTTTCAGAATCTGTTGGAATCCTGGCAAAAACCAATGCAGATTTGTTCCTGTCTTTGATTTTATACGTCTACCTTATGTTTTGCTCGTTTTTTGATACTTTGTTAAAAAAAATGTATTTCTTTCTTTTGTTTTTTTCTCTTTTTTGTTTTCTATTGTTTATTGTTTGTTTATTGTTTATTGTTTAAGGAAATTCTACCATTGCTGTTCATCGTTCTTTAGTTTTAGCAGGTCGCTTTCGTAAATGAGCCCATGAGGTTCAATAAGATTTACCTGACTAAATAAAGGTTAATGAAAAAAAAAATCACATTATTAATATCACGTTATTGTTTCTGGTGACTTCAATCACGTAGATTTACAGGTCTCCCTCCCAACCTTCAATCAGCACGTTTCCACAGCAACGAGAGGAAATAAAATGCTTGACCAAGTCTACACAAATGTGAAGGGGGCGTACACGGCGAAGCCACGCCCACCGCTCGGGGCTTCTGACCACACCTCTTTGATCTTGGTCCCAGGACAGCTTCCCCTGCTCAGACGCTTTAAGCCGGAACAAAGAGAGATAAAAGTTTGGCTTCAAGGTAGCACCCCCATGCTGAGAGACTGTTTTGAAAATACAAACTGGTCTGTCTTCAGGGAGGCAGCTACTGATGGGAGCTCAGTGGATCTGGAACTTTATGCTTCCTCAGTTCTGGGTTATATTAGCACATGCTCTGAAAATGTATCCATAAAAAAATATGTTAAATCTTACCCCAACAAAAAACCCTGGTTAAATAAAGAAGTCCACACCCTGCTGGCAGCCAGGAACACTGCCTTCAAGTCTGGAAACACAGAGGAACTGAGAAAGAGCAGGAAAGATCTGGTTGCTGGCATTAAGAAGGCCAAGGCCGAATATGCACAGAGGATCGAGGGACAGTTCACCTCACAAGACCCACGGAGCATGTGGAAGGGCATCAAATGCATAACAGATTACAAAGGCAAGAGCAAACAATGCCCCAAGGACCCATCTCTGCCTGATGCCCTCAATAAGTTTTATGCACGTTTTGAAGACCCAAACAGACCAGCTAGCACCAGACTCACCTCATCACCAGATGAAGAGCATCTCAGAGTGACCGCAGCAGAAGTGAGAGGCAGTCTCAGAAGGATCAACCCTCATAAAGCAACCGGACCAGACAACATCCCAGGGAAAGTTCTGAAGGAATGTGCGGACCAGCTCTGTGAGGTGCTGGCTGACATCTTCACCACCTCACTTTCACTGGAGTCAGTTCCCACCTGCCTGAAGACCGCCACCATCATCCCAGTTCCAAAGAGCTCCACAGTGACTGGTCTGAATGACTATAGACCGGTGGCCCTCACCCCGATAGTCGCTAAATGTTTTGAGAAACTGGTCATGTCCCACATCAAGACAACCGTCAACATCAACGAGGATCCTCATCAGTATGCATACCGCGAGAACCGATCAACAGAGGACGCCATCTCCTCTGTGGTCCACACTGCTCTCACCCACCTGGATCAGAAGGACTCATACGTGCGCATGCTCTTTGTGGACTTCACATCTGCCTTCAACACCATGATCCCCCAAACTCTGATAGACAAACTATCCACACTTGGACTAAGCCCCTCCATTTGTAACTGGGTACTAGACTTCTTAACAAACAGACCACAGTCCGTGAAGATCCACAACTTCTCCTCCTCCACCATAACCCTCAGCACTGGCTCTCCTCAAGGATGTGTGCTGAGCCCTCTTCTGTTCACTCTGCTCACATATGATTGTACAGCCACACATCCAGGCTGTCATATTGTTAAGTTTGCAGATGATACAGCGGTGGTGGGATGCATCACAAACAATGATGAGTCCAGCTACAGACAGGAGGTGGAACACCTGGAGAGCTGGTGCAAAGAGAATAACCTTCACATGAATGTGAAGAAGACAAAGGAGATGATTGTGGACTTCAGAAGGAACAAACACACCCACGCCCCACTGAACATAAGTGGATCTGCAGTGGAAGTGGTCTCCAGCTACAAATACTTGGGTGTACACTTGAATGATAACCTCAGCTGGAGCAACAACACCACCAGCCTGATCAAGAAAGGTCATCAGAGACTCTACTTCCTCAGACGGCTGAGACGAGCTGGTCTGAGCAGCCCAGTCCTCACCTCCTTCTACAGGTGTGCAGTGGAGAGCATCCTGTGCTCCAGCATCAACGTGTGGCATGGAGGCTGCACAGTTGCAGAGAGGAAAGCTCTACAGAGAGTGGTGAAGGCTGCACAGAAGTCTGTTGGAGTCAGTCTCCCCACCATCACAGACATTTACACCTCCAGATGCAGGAAAAGAGCCACCTGCATCATGAAAGACCTCACTCACCCAGCACACTCACTCTTTGCCCCACTCCCCTCAGGACGGAGGTTGAGGAGCATCAAATGTAGAACCACTAGACTGAGGAACAGCTTCTACCCTGAGGCTGTTAGACTCATGAATAAATAAATAATATGGTAAATGGTAAATGGAGCTTATTTATATAGCGCTTTCCAGCCCCCTGTGAGGAGCCCCAAAGCGCTTTACAATACCAGCCATCCACCCATTCATTCAGACATTCATACACCGGTAGTGGTAGCCTGCCTTGCAAGGCGCCATCCAGACCTACCAGGAGCAACTCGGGGTTAAGTGTCTTGCCCAGGGACACAACGACACATGGTGGGCGGATGCGGGATTCGAACCTCCAACCTTCCGATCAGGGGTCGACTGCCATTACCACTACACCACGGCCGCCCCCATAATAAGAATAAACACTGCAAAATATCACATCATGCTGATGCTGATCTGTTTTCTTGTTGCTGTGTTCATTTGTGACCATCTGCTCATACAGACTCATGTTCGTGCTGCTGTTTATAATGATGTTTTTCTACTACATTAGGGCTTAGTGTATTACTAGTTGATGTTTTTCTTAGTTAATCCTAGATGTTATTACTGTTTTTCTCTTGCATTTGTTGTTGGATGTAACTGGGACCCTGTGTACATAATCTCGTTTTCATCACATGTAGGGGAGACCGGGTATGGTTGTAACATGGGGAGAGTTGTAACACCACCAGTTCCACCAATCAGGGATAAGATAGGAGTCACATGATCATTTCAGTGTTTACCCACTTCCTCCACAATACCATATTGTGATTGTCAAGGCTGGAAACAGGCACATGCAGATACTAAGGAGAAAAAACTGATTTTGAGGTAAGAAAGTAAACTTTTTGACCATGACTATATTTTGTTTAGTACTTATACTGTTGCAGATAAAACCATATGACTTACATTAGATGAAAGTGTAATTTCTCAGGCAAAATGTGATGCATTTTCCCGTGCTAATTTCAAACCACTATGCTACTACAGCTAGCTAAACATGGCTGACAGGGTTGGGGTGGGTTGTAACACATATTTAGGCCTTATATGGCATTACTGTATATGGCATTATATTATATATATATTGATTCTTTAGTTTGTAGCGGGTCGCTGTAAATGAGTCCACGAGGCTCAATGATTTGATTTGATGTTTATTCATTCATTTTAAAAGAACAATACAAGACAGTTTCATCAGATACAAGAATACAAGTAGGATAAAATGAAGGGAGCAGAAAGAGAATGAGATTCACCTGACTAAATAAAGGTTGAATGAAAATTATATTTAGGCATTATAGGCCTACATGTTAAGGAAGTTTGTTCTAGTAGAATAATTTACACACATGCACACACACAAACAGTATATTTGAGTTATGGTCAGTCACAGAGAGAGAGACATTGTTCTTGTATTGTTCTTTTAATTCAGTAAACCTCTTTTTGAAGCATATCACATGGTGTGGCCTCTGTTTTTGCTTCTTTTGTCTAATTGTTACAACTTACCCCAGCAGGTGTTACAACCTACCCCGGTAGCGGGGTAGGTTGTAACAAAGGACCACCATGTATTTGACATGAACTCATGAGGTCTGTGATATTCTTGCAGAGGTTTGAATTGGTGCCATTTGTAGTAAACAAATGTGGGTATTTTGTATAAAAGTTTGAAAACTCTAGCTCAAAAATTCTGTGAGTTAAAGGTGCTGGAGCAAAAAGTGTTACAACCATACTACATGCGGTGCAAATGACAAGACAGACTCTCTCTCTCTCTCTCTCTCTCTCTCTCTCTCTCTCTCTCTCTCTCTCTCTCTCTTATTACGTGATACGTATCACGTTATTACGTGATATCACGTTATTACGTGATAATATCATGTTATTACGTGATACGTATTCACGTATCACGTTATTACGTGGTACGTATTACGTTATTACGTGATAAGTATAGATGTCCATCCACATGGTATCAGCACCATTACCCATAATGCAAGTTCGCCCATACGCTTGTTTTTGCCTGCACAATGGCTAATTTACAGAATTTCATCAAGTTTTACTTCATGCTTGGTCTAAAACATGGAGAGATACTGATGATGCTTCGCACTGTGGATGACATCATCATCAGTATGCGCACTCTGAGAAGAATCCTGAGCAGAATGGGACAGTTCAATAGTTAAAAATAAACAAAAATAAAAATAAACAAAAAGGCACATCTAACCGCATTTTAGGAGAGAATATAAACAAAGTAACATAACACAGCTTTCAGAGTTTAATAAACAATGATAAATTGCTAATTTGAAATAATATGGAGCAATGAAACATGTTAGTGTACTGTAATATGTAAAAAAAAAAAAAAGAGTTGCCTGGGAGAGTCTGTCCATATGACAGCTATCAGTCGTACACAGCACAAATCTGGCCTTTATTGAAGAGTGTCAAGAAGAACTATTTCTCAAGTTTGTCACAAGCCACCAGGGAGACACACCAAGCATGTGGAAGACGTTGCTCTGGTCACCTGAATCCAAAATCAGAACTGTTTGTCCACAATTCAAAACTATCAGTTTGGCTTTAAAGCAACACAGCTCATCACCCTGAACACACCATCCACTGTCAAACATGGTAGTGGCAGCATCATGGTTTGGGCCTGCTTTTCTTAAGCATGGGCATGGAAGATGCTCAGAATTGATGGAAAGATGGATGGTGCCAAATACTGGAACATTAAGGAATAAAACCTGTTTGAGTCTTCAAGAGACCTGAGACTGTGATCGAGTTTTATCTTCCATCAAGACAATGATGATTGTATTCATATTCACACTATTATTTAAACTAAAGACTGACATCAGTCATTTCACTATAAATAGTTTAAGACCTAGAATTATTTAAATAAGATACATAA
>JBBPBX010014610.1:0-18125 GCA_038048925.1 Garcialebias charrua
GTACATGACCTTAGGTCAATTAATGCAATCCTTAAGACTCCTACCTGCCTTGTTCCAAATCCATACGTGGCGTTAACAAACTTGAATCCAAAACAGAAATGGTTCACTTGCATTGACTTGGCCAATGCCTTCTTTTGTCTCCCTTTGTCAAATGATGTACGAGACATATTCTCTTTCACTTTCAATGGCCAACAGTATCGATACACGCGCTTACCTCAGGGTTTCTCATTGTCCCCTGGAATATTCAATCAGGTATTAAAAGACCTGTTGGTTCATCATCCTCTCCCTGAAGGCACCACGTTGCTTCAATATGTTGATGATTTATTGATAGCATCAGAATCACCTGAAGACTGTCTCAAAGCCACCCATGACATTCTTCTTCTTCTTCATGATGCGGGTTTCAAAGTGAGCAAAACAAAACTTCAAGCCGTCCGCACCCAGGTATCCTTCTTGGGACGGTTAGTCTCAGCTCGAGGAACAACGCTTTCTCCTGAGCACAGAGTTTCCATTTTGAATCACCCAAAGCCTAGCACGGTACAGGAAATGTTGTCTTTTCTGGGGTTGACGGGGTATAGCAGACATTATATACCTGATTACAGTGAACTCACTACTTCCCTTCGAAACATGGTTAAGGAACAGGGTATGAGAAAATTAAAGTCCAAGCTCGTTTGGAGTCTTGAAGCAGAACAGTCTTTCATAACTCTCAAACAACTTTTGACTCGGGCTACTGATTTAGCCCTACCTGATTACACCTCACCTTTTTACCTTGATGTTTCTGAAGCAAAAAACACCATTAATGGCATTTTGTTTCAGAAAAAGGGGGGGAATAGACAGATACTGATGTACACCAGCATTCTTCTGGATAGTACTGAAAAACGTCATCCACCATGTACACAAATGGCAGCAGGCTTGAGTAAAATTGTCGCTAAAACAGCACATATAGTGATGGGCCATCCATTGCACATTTTAACATCACATAATGTCGTGGCCTATGTGAACTCCGAACTCTTCACAATGACTTCATTGAAACAAAGACGCATGAGTAACATTTTGGCAGCACCAAATTTATCATTTTCACATGAAGGTGTAAACATGGCTGACGGAATGAACACAACACACACGCACGACTGTGTTCAAAAGGTCTATATGGAAGAAAAAATCAGGTCCGACCTAGAAACAGAATATATACCACATTCAGAAGTACTCTACACAGACGGGTGCTGCTTTAGAATGGAGGATGGATCTTTGAAGTCAGGGTTCGCAGTGGTTAGACAAAATGAAGATGCATTCGAGGTGGTAGAATCTGGACAGTTGATGGGAAAACAGTCAGCTCAAAAAGCCGAAATTCAAGCAGTAGTTGCAGCACTAAAATTAGGCACAGGAAAAGAAATCACAGTATACACAGACTCAGCATACGCTTATGGGGTTGTTCATGTACAATTACCCCAATGGAAAAGAGCAGGGTTTTTGACAGCAGGAAATAAACCCATAAAACATGAAGAACTCATAAAAGAGTTAGCGGACAGTCTGATGCTACCAAAGAAAGTGGCGGTAGTAAAGTGCAAGGGTCATGATATAACACAGTCAGATACTGCTGAAGGTAATAGGCAGGCAGACAGAGCAGCTAAAGTAGCAGCTGGCTACCCTGATGCATGCTCAATAATGCATGCCACAATAGCTGGCTATTTAGCAAGAGTTCAGATGGTGACAGTGGAAGAAGAGTGTCAGTTTAAAAATCATTGGAGTAAAGTAGAAATCTCAAAAGCACAGAATGAGGCATCCCCAGAAGAGAAAACTGTTTGGAAAAACAAGGGAGGAAAAAAGAATGAACAGAGCGGGTTGTGGACAGGACCTAATGAAAAGTGGATCCTGCCCATGACTCTGAAACCATTAGTTTTTCAGGAAGCACACGGTCTGGCTCATGTGGGCAGCGGACAAATGGCCAGGAACCTTCAGCAATGGTGGCATCCACACATGAAAGATATGATAACTGAACACATAGGAACCTGTAAAGTTTGCTTACAATACAACATTCGACCTGCTGTAAAACCAGAACAAGGGATATTTCCCTTCCTGTTCAGACCAGGACAGGAAGTGATCATAGATTACACAGACATGATTGAAACCATTAAGGGATACAGATATGTGTTGATGTGTGTCGACGCCCTCACAGGATGGCCTGAAGCCATACCTGCAAGAAAAGAAGACAGTAAAACAGTCATAAAGTTCCTGATAAACCATTACATTCCTAGACATGGGTTTCCCGAAAAGATCAGATCTGATAATGGTACACATTTTAAAAACGCAGACCTGCAGGCTGTGGAAAAAATGTTAGGATTAAAGCACGCCTTCGGGACCGTGTACCATCCCCAGTCACAAGGCAAGGTCGAAAGGATGAATCAGAACATAAAACAAAAATTGAGCAAAATCTGTGCACAGACCAAATTAAACTGGGTTGACGCTCTGCCAATTGCATTAATGATTGTAAGAACTTCTGTTAATAATGGTACTGGTTTCTCTCCCTATGAGCTAACTACAGGTCGACCTTTCCCTGGACCGAATGCTTGTTCTCTGCCCAACGAGGGGGACCGAAAGATGGACCATAAGGTATACTTTGATGAGTTAAAAGCTTTGGTAACCAACTTTACTCAGCAGGTACACGAGAAAAAGGGTCCACCAGGGGACCCTGACCTACCCACAGCCGAGTGGGTGCTGCTGAGGGTCGTTAAGAGAAAGTGGGCGGAGCCTCGCTGGATAGGTCCTTTCCAGGTGACCGAGAGAACCTCACATGCGGTCAGGCTGAGAGGAAAGGGAGAGATCTGGTACCATTGGAGTCAGTATGCTCCAGCCCGTGAACCAGGAAAGAGCTAGAGGATCGAGTGGAACAACAAGAAAGAGGTCGCATTCGAACTCTTGTGCCTTGGTAATAATAATAATAATAATAATGAATTCCATTTATAATGCACTTTTCATTAATAAAAATAAAGTGCTACAAAGTGTAACAGCTACTGAGTATAGTTGCGTGTGGGCCCAGAAGGACTCTGTTTTATGGGGCCACTCGGTGCTAAGAATATCCACACATAGTACAGACACCTAGAAAGATAAAAACATTACATATTAGAGTCTCACATAACACGAAGAAAACTTGGGGACATAGGAGGACCACCCCAAGCAACGCCAGGGGTCTGCCCTGAGTAACTGTTCCGGGGGTCTGCCCTGAGTAGCTGTTCCAGGGGAATGCCCCTGAGTACGTGTTGCACATTCAAAAATGTATTAATGTTTCTTTAATGATGATATAAATCTTGTGTTCTTTCTCTATTTTTGTATGTTCAAGGGAGACAACTGCCTTGATGCTGGAGGAGGAACTTGGGAAACTTAAGGTTCATAATTATGCAATATCCTAAAGCGCTTACTATTATTATCGTTCATAGTTTGCATATATTTCGTTATATTCAACAATTTGCATATTAATAAACTGATTCAAAATGTGGTAGCCAGACAAGAGGGTCACTATGGCAGTTGGAATAGGTGGGATAAGTATGGTAACTTTGATTGTCCTCCTAGAACATTTTTGCGTAATCCCTGGGAAAAATGATTGCGAAGTTCATAGACATAAGAGAGAGTATGGCGCGCACCAAAAAATCCTCAAACTAGAGTATATCGCAAACCAGACTACTACTTTCACGTTCGATTTATGCGATGTAATTAATTGTGAAGGCCAGAATATTTCATTCAGGCATGCAGATATATATATATGTGTCAGTGTCCACCTACGGCTTTACAATGCCCACAGAGCTGCATTTGGGAGAAAATTGTACTATGTGCTGGCCAAAATGTCCAATGTAGCGGGGATAAGGTGGTTTTAAAACAAGGGTCCTGGATATTTTCCCAGTCTAAGTCGGATCTGCCAGGATTTTGCCAGTTTTGGACTAGCAAGTTCACTCTCCAGAGGGATTTTTCCCTCACCCAGAATCCGGTTTCCCTGTCTATTAAAGCGGTGTCCACTTTTGAAATGGACGAACATCCGTTCAATTTTCATGTTTTGAGAGTGATAGTAAACTCCTATCCACCAAAATATGGATTATTACTAATTGAGATGGTAAACAATATCAGCTCTCTAGGTAATTCTTATTTCCTCCCTGTGATCCCTCACCAAACTTCAGACATAATTACCACCGATTACACAAAATTGACTCCGGTTGAGGTAATCGCTATGTCTACCGGATACCATGACACTAATACAGGGAACCCCCGAGGTACGAACGATTTAGGGACCTAAGAACCGTTCGCAGCTCGATCCGTTCGTAGGTAGGGGGTGAAAATTATATTTAAAAAAAAAAATTATTCATTCATTCATTCATTCAACCTTTATTTATCATGCTAACGGAGCGCGCGCACACATTTAAGCATGTAAAGTAGTGTACTGTAATGTTAAACATTGCTATTCACATTTACAGAATAAATAAAAATATATTTTCTTACTTTGAGATGGTCAAAGCCGACATCTTAGGTTGCCATGCGTTGATTGTTGTCGGGCCGAGCAGCGCGCCACCGCAGCTGCTCCAGGCCTGTGTTAGCTAGCTGGCTAGCTTCTGCTAGCCAAGCCATGAGCTAGTGTTGGAGCGGCGGCGCGATCAATCTGCAGCTTCTGCTGCTCCAGCCGCTGCTCCAGCCTGAGACGTCCACAGAGCTATTCCAGCTAGTAATTAATCCACATGATGCGATCCTGGTCACCAGTGTTCAAAAGGCCGGCTCCCGTGTTAGCTCCAGTGTTAGCTCTGGAGCTAGCCAGGCCGGAGGTGTAGCCAGGCCGGCCGGAGGTGTTCGCACGGCGGCCTGGCACGATCGGCGATAAATCCGCTGCTACTTGAGACATCCACAAAGTTCACAGAGACGTTTCCAGCTAGTAATTAATCCATATGAAGCCATCCTGGTCACCAGTCTTCGTCCAGCTCTCGGCAGCTAACCTAAGATGGCGTCCGCCGGTGTTCTACATTAATTTGTGACCGGAGACCCCAGTGACTGAACCTTAAATAGCGTCCGGTGTTCTACATTAATTTGTGACCGTGTAAACTGAAGACCTACTTCCTGTTTCCCAAAATTGCTCAAAAATTGCTCAAAAATGATCAGAAATGATCTTTTTTATCATAATTATTATTTATAAAGCCTTTAAAACAACCAGAGCTGCAACAAAGTGATGTACACATGAAATTAAGAACATTTAAACACAAAAAAAAAAAAAAAAAAAAAATTTTTTTTTTTTTTTTTAATTCATATTTTTATTAAATATGATATGTTCGTAAGTCCCGTGGTTCGCAGGTCGATGGGGTCGTAGGTCGGGGGTTACCTGTATATGGTTGTCATGGTTATCGGAGGCGGCAAAGCAGGCCTCGCTGTCTGAATGCGTGGCATGCGCCGTAGCACGCCCGCAGTTATACACTGAGCCGGCTCCCTTGTTCCCAGAGGATACATGGGGGTTTGCCTGCATGCTAGGTTTGACCAGAACACAGATGCATATCAATTGCACAACCTTAAGTGAAGTGTTTCCCTTAGCCGGGAATCACACCAAAGCTGGCCCGTTCCACGCTGCAAAACGCAATGATTACTTCTGTTTTAATTTTACGAGTCAAACTGCCAAAATAAATGTGGGCATGATTGACCCAAGCTGGTGCAATCAGACAAAGCCAGCAAGTACAACTAAAGGGGATAGAAAAGTGATTGGCCCTCTTGTTAGATCGGGCTTGTACTACTATTGTGGGGAAAGGAGATTACTCACTCGTATCTTGGACAACACCATTGGACTTTGCGCCATGGTACGTTTGGCGGCTCCTCTGGCTCTGATTGGTCCCAGATTGGAGACCATGAACGGAACTGATCTCTCCCGTAACAGGAGAAGGAGATCTGCCAACTTTGACCCAACTGTTGGCTCACCTACTTATATTGACTCTATAGGCATTCCGCGAGGTGTGCCGAATGAATACAAACTGGCTGATCAGGTGGCAGCTGGGTTTGAGAGTTTTCCTATCCTTTCAGCAGTGTTCCCTGTTACTCCCAATAAAAATGTTGACAGGATAAATTATGTGCATTATAATGTTATGCGACTGTCCAATCTCACCAGAGATGCGGTAGAAGGTCTGGCCGAACAACTGGCACCGACTTCCCTGATGGCAGTTCAGAACAGGATGGCCTTGGACATGCTTTTGGCGGAGAGGGGAGGAGTTTGTAGTATGTTTGGTGACCTTTGCTGTACATTTATTCCAAATAACACTGCTCCAGATGGAAAAGTCACAAGGGCCTTAGAAGGCCTTAGAACCCTCTCAGATTAAATGAAAAGCCATTCAGGTCTGGACAACCCACTGGACGATTGGCTGATGAAGATCTTCGGTCCTTGGAAACAGGTGTTTGTATCCATAATGATGTCATTGACTATTTTCTTGGGCATACTTATAACTTGCGGGTGCTGCTGTGTGCCTTGTTTGAGGTCTCTGACGGTTCGGCTTATCACATCCACACTGGAGAAGAGGGATCCCGAAGTGATGCGCCAACTGCTTTTGTTAAAAAACTATGACTGGGAGGATTTTGAAAAAACTGATTGAATGTTGTGTATATATGCATTTAGCTGCGTTATTAGGTGTGTGATTTTATTTCTCTTGGGATGGACCTCAGGAATTGAGGTCCAAAGGGGTTTTTGTTATGAAATAAAATATTTTTGTCTTCGTGTTCTCATTTCTCTTGAATTTTCTAACGGTGTTAAATGACCAGTCTCTCTTGTAGAATGATAAAGATTTATTAAAAGACACAGGTACAGGTTAAACAGAGAACTGTGAGCATGAACACAGTTCTGTCCTAATGCTACTCAAATGACCATTGTGTCTGTCCTGGCCTCTCTGGTTCTGCATGTTTGCTTAGCAAGAGAGGGATTAGAACAGCTTATTCTATGTGTGGTGGCCTGTGTGGATCAGGTCAGGTACAAAATGCATCCATTCCCTGAACCTGTTTTATTTGTTGGATCTAAAAGTGTATAGATTTATAATGTTGTGTAAGCTACTTTAAGGCACATAAGACATGGTTGCATAAACATTTGTAAAACAGTTAATACCTGGATTATAAAACACTTGTGTATTAATTATATAACAGTTGTGTATTAGTTTCAATCAGATTAACATATAGAACTGTGTAACATATAAGAACTATGCTGAGGCTAGCCTGTATAAATAAAGGTTGAATGAATGAATGAATATTATCATTCCCTCTTAAAACGCAACTCTGTAAGCTGAGACAAGCAATGGAAAATTCCTGTTTTTAAGATAGAAGCTTCTGGTAGTTGGGGAGAGGCAACAGTCTCTGAAACAAAACTCCTCTTATCAGTTGAGAAGCAGGCAACACCCTACAAGAAAACAAAGCAGAACTTTTCTCATTGGTTGAGAGTAGGAAACACCCCACAGAAGAGTATAAAAGTATAAGTTTCCCTCCTCCATCAGACAATGCAGGAAGCAACGAGGGAGCAACTATCAGGTTGTATGGCCTTGTCTCCATTGAATGCGCATTCATGTTCTCTTTGTTCTCCTATCTCTCTCTCTTTCTCTCTCTTTTTCTCTCTGTCCACTACAGGTAGTCCCCGACTTACGAGCGCTCTGACTTACGCGGTCCCGGACTTAAGAGCATGCATCTCATAAAAAATAAAAAATATTTTTTTTTTTTTTTTACTTTTTTTTTTTTTTAAATAAATGAATACATGTACAGTACTGGACAGTCACCAAGCACTTAGCCTATCCTAACACAGTTTTTAAAGATGAAGGAATAAGTTGAATTGTCTCCCTTTCACATAAAGGGAGCAAGCTCCCTATGGAGCCTGCAGGGAGGAGGGAGACAATTCAACTGACTCCTTCATCTTTAAAAACTGTGTTAGGATAGGCTAAGTGCTTGGTGACTGTACAGTACTGTACATTTATCTATTTATAAATAAAAAACAATAAAAAATAAAAATACTGTATATACTGTATATTTTTAATAAATAGATAAATGTACAGTACTGTACAGTCACCAAGCACTTAGCCTATCCTAACACAGTTTTTAAAGATGAAGGAGTCAGTTGAATTGTCTCCCTCCTCCCTGCAGGCTCCATAGGGAGCTTGCTCCCTTTATGTGAAAGGGAGACAATTCAACTTATTCCTTCATCTTTAAAAACTGTGTTAGGATAGGCTAAGTGCTTGGTGACTGTCCAGTACTGTACATGTATTCATTTATAAAAAAAAAAAAAAAAAAAAAGTAAAAAAAAAAAAAAAATTTTTTTTTTTTTACTATGTGATCCTACTTACGAATTTTTGACATACGAGCGCCCCCTAGGGACGGAACTCGCTCGTAAGTCGGGGACTACCTGTACTTGTAATCAAATATAATGGCTTTTAGAAATATAACAAATGTATTCTGTGACTTTTAAAGTTATGATTAATTAAAACTGGTTTTGGAACTTTAAAGTGCACGTCTGTCGTTTTTCAGTGTATCTCTTTTCTATCCAAAGTGAAACCAAACAACGAGCTCTGGGCGAATAAAGTGCAACGCCGACACAAGTCTCACCTCTCTATAAATTGCAGGGCATGCAAAATTAGGCAAAAAGGTGTGACTTATAGATTGGAAAATACAGTAGTTGGAAAGGAGGTTATTCTAATGTGTTGGTGTTTCCCCCTCTTTCAGGAAAGAGGGTGTTTGCTTTAACTTTTAAATCCAAGCTGTATATTAATAACATCCTTTTAATATTCCCAGGTCTGCTTGGCTGACATGACCGACACGTCTGAGCCGCTATCCAGGAGTGCTTCTCGCGCGAAGACCCCTTCCAGTCTGAGTGGCAGGTAAGCTTTCTTAGCTATCCCCCTTTTCATAAAGTTACACAGAAACCGTTCAGGTTTTTTCACACGTTTCTGTGTACGTGTGACTCTGTCTGTGTAATCATCGTCGCTGTCAGCATCATGATGGCTGTCTGCCTCATGACCTTCAGGACGTGGATTTTCAGCAATCTGTTTGCTGCCAGCATCTTTATTTTTAGGATGCTCATCATCAGCAATTTGTTTGCTGTCTGCAGCTTTGTCAATGTTGATGATGTTGTCAACTGTGTGCACTGAGTCGTTGCAATAGGCAGTGCTGCGCATCGCTTCATCAGGTTGAACAACGTTGTTCATGTTATCATCAAGGACAATGTCACACGTTGTGTCAGCTTTGTCAGCCACTGTAACATTCAAATCATTTGACAAACAACTCACAACCTTAGTCACGTCCACGCGCGGAGGCGTCGCTTCCATAATCTGGAGCATGTGTGACTCTTTGCATGTCTCGAACTGTGCAGTTCGAGGGGCAGGGGCAGGAGGGCCGCTTCTCGTGGGTACATGTTGGGACCGACCATTGTTCAATGGTTCACAGTGTCCATGCAACCTCCTTCGAATCTCACCCACTGTGAGACCCATGAGAGAACTCTTTTGGTTCGATCCGAACCATCTGGGTTCATCTAGAGAGCGAACACCTACCTTGTGTGGTTCTCTGCTCATCTCAGGGTTTTCAACCTGAGGGGCAGTGGGAGAACTCCCTGTGAACCAATCAGAGACAATGGCCCTCATGCACGAACCGTTCGTACGCACAGATTTGATCTTATACTGTGCGTACGAGTGATTTAGGATCATTTGTGGCATCCAACAATGTTTTCGTATCCTAGGATTTTTTTCAGATACGAACAAAATTTACGTGTGGTCCAGACCTGTCGTATATTTTACGAGGAGTCGGTCTGCTGTCATCCAGACGGCCTTTTCTCCACTAATAACTTTATATTTCGTTATTTAGAAAATATTTTGAGTTTAAAAACAATTAAATGCAACCACACATATTGGTTTAATTAAAGCGGCTTCAACACCCCCCCCCACGTCCACCACCTTGCGCCACCCGCGCGTGGCCCCCCGCGCCACTCATGTCGACCACCGTGTGCCACGCAACGCGCGCCACCACGCCACGCGCCCCCCCCGCGCCACTCATGTCGACCACCGTGTGCCACGCAACGCGCCCGCGCAACCACGCCACGGCCCCCCCACCCCGTGCCACTGTCGACACACACACACACACACACACACACACACACACAGCGCCGCTGCAGAGACAGGGGAGAAAAAAGCGAAACCAGCTTATACAGTTGTCTCATGTCATTTTTAATATAAACTGCCTGTTGACTGTGGGCGCTCACTGATGTCATCTGTATTCTGTGTGGGTCTGCGCTCAGATCCGGGGCTGACACTATGATCAAAGGCGAGTCAATTTTAATTCGCCAAACGCGTTTGTGTGTTTTCTGACGCATAAAAGCCGGAATGAATGGACACTTCCTGCTCGCGGTGGCAGGAAACTATATCCTTATATGGTGTTTTGAGGGGTGGGAATTATGTAAATAACCACTCGCGTGCACGAGCAGGTGAATAGAACAGGTGGGATTCATCATTATTTACACAGCTCATATACACACATTTCCTGACGATAGAAGACTTTGTTGGATCTGACGTGGCATGTTCGTACGAACGCTTCGTACGAACAAAAGTAGGAGAAATTTGGGATAAAAATACGAACATGTTCGTGCATGAGGGCCACTGTTCCAGCTGGACACAATCTGTGGTTTGTTATCATGAAAAACCTGTTTAATTCCGCACTCTGTAGGAGAGGGAACCTCTTCTATTTCCTGCGAGTGGGATGTGACCTTTTGACCTGGGCATACCACTGAGGGTGTATTCCGTCGTTCGAGCATGTCAAAAAATTCCATAGCACATTGTTTAATTTCTGCCATGGTACTCTCTTTGCAATTAACATTGAAGCGAACACATTTCATTATGAAAGGTATTAGATTCAAAGTGAAACGACTTTTAAACAGGTAATCTTCCTCAATTCCAGGGACAGTTTTGTCCCCTGTGTAAGCAGAGAGGAGCCTGTCGTAAAACACCAGGGGATGTTCACCTGGTTCCTGAAGGACGTTCTTTGCAGCTAAGTACCTATCAAATGATGAAACAAGCCCACAATTTGTTGATGCACCTGCTAGAACGTCCATCTTTGTACTGATTTTCTGTGAAAAATCAAGTAAAGTGGGTCTCATTTCACAGTGTGCAGTCCCACCATGTGATGCCTGCGGCAGTCAACATGGAGTCCAAGATGTGAAATCAAATAAAAATCAGTTATTTTTATTAATTTGTCGACCCATGAGACGACCATCAAGGTCGGCTATTTTTGTGTGATTCCTGTGAAAATCAAGGCCAAAGATGCCTCATCTGTGTTATATTAAACATGCAGTTTAAAAGAAACAGGGACAGACAGCTTGTTTTGCACAGAATTTATGATAAAAGTGTCAAGTTTTATCAAAATGCAGACATGTCTGTATTAAATCTGTGTAACTGTTCTGCCAACAACATTTGATTTTCTGCGAAAATCAAATCAAAGGATGCTGTGAGTACAATATTTCAAATAGTTCCCCGTTTAAAACAGGAACATTCAACATGTACAAATTACAGGAAGACTGCGTCTTCTAAAGTAACCAGCAAGGGGTGCCGCGTTGGATAAGTTTATCACAGCGACTGCAATTTCTCTATCTGACCGCAATAGAGGCGCTGTTGTCGCCTGTGAGCGCAGCCGTGAGCTGCCAAACAGTCACAGACGTCTAACAACGGGTCAAAAGCATCAATCAGAAATATCCAGAGCTTTGACATGACAAAACTCTAGAACCCCAGCCTCACAAAATACGAAACTATGTGAGAAACATTGGTTGAACTGTGAAACCTTTTAAACTGCATTTAAAAGAAAAAACAAGGTTGGTCCACATAAAGCAGTTGTAGCTCCCAGTGTCACGTGACCTGGTCACATGGCGATCGGTAGTCTTAGAACAACTGACTCTCACATTCACTAAAGTCTCAAAAACACCGCGTTTAAACAGTCTTTTCAATGACAGTAATGGACAAACAAGCATGGAAACTTGTCTGGGACAAGCAACTGAAGTGAAAATTGACGAGGAGTGAGCTCCTCACTCCTTCAAGCGTCAACACTTACAGCGTAATCGACCAATCACAGCGAAGACAGAACCGTAGTTCTAAAACCCAAGTGTTCACGGGAAATGTAGTCTTCTAAACCTAACGCCACCCACGTGTGACGTGCCGTTCGAGCGGTGTGTTCACGGACCTGCGGTCGGTCGAACGAGAGCGTGGAACGGACTTTTCAACGTTCTAAAACAGTCATAAATATCGCAAAACACCGCGGTTAAGCCAGTCTTCGACGATATCACGTGCATAGAACCCAAACAACACAGATAAACTGTCAGAAATGTGTGCAAAAATGAATCTGACAACCAGAGTCTACAGAAACCAACTTTTTTGAACACGACACACAATGGACCAATCACAGCGCTTTAAGCAGCCATCTTGTCTCTCGGTAATGCTAACGTTAGCTCGACCCAAAGTACTGGACACACTTTCACAAAATAAACGTATTTTTACACCGCAGAAAATTCTGTTAATGAGCTCAAACACATCCAGTCTAACTCCCACGCCCCCCAAAGAAGGCAGTACGTCTAACTGTTTAAACAACGGACTTTACGTCTATCGGAACCGTGTCCCGGTCCAAACTGAGTGGGCTCACCCGAACCTCAGACAACAACACGTCATAACAGATTAGGTAAAAATGGAGCAGCAAATGAGTGACACAGACCTTCAACAGCAATCCGCAGAAGTAATAAAATGAAGCAGTGGTGACACGGCGGTCACAACAATGAAAAATGCATGCAGCCTCGCGACACGTTATGAACGTCTCACAAACACAGACACAACATTTATCACTCATCAGCTTCAAGCATACGTTGGAATGTGAAAGAAAAAATAATTCTAACGGGAAACGCACCAGACAATGCCACGATTAGCAATCTCTGACACTCACCAGCCAAAACTATTCTATAAGTCCACAACAGGATGCAAACTATGCCAACAAATACCGTGACAATAAGCTACACAAAACAACTTAATAACCGTTCTAGGAACTCGGACGAGCCACCAAAATGTAATGAATAATGTGGGGTAAGGTATTTAAACACTTACTGGGCCACCATTATTGTAGAGATATAGGAGTTATTGGTCAGTTTACTGACTTACCTATATTTTAGATGCGCAGGTCTGAGCAGACTTTAATCTGCACAAACTTGCCACCAATTCGCGAGTTCTTCCTTTTTCCGGTACTAAATTGCTTTTACTGTAATTAGCCAGAAATGTAACTTCACAAGAGACTTCAACTTATGTTGGTCTACCAGAAAATAGACCTTTTATTGAAACTATCACAAAAATTACATTAAACATTTGTATCAATATTAGCTCTGATTTACTAACTACGTTGACAAGAATTCAAATTAAAACAAACAGACAGTTAGGAACTTTTCTGTTGGTACATTTACTTGACAGATTAATAGCTTATGAAAAATAAGAAATAGGAGGAAGAAATAAAGTGAAAGCTAAGTTAACCGAAGTTGATTATTTTGAGCAGACAGGGTGGCACTTTTTCCCAAACAGGTCCAGCTGTACTTCCGACACGTGCAGCATACAAACAAGCCTCTTTACCTGGTGACGATACGTCTAGAGGAGATGAGGGCTGAGAAGTTTGTGGACACTAACGGACTGTGTGGTCCAGTTGAGGTCCAGTCGACTTCGTGCGTGTATGGCTGGATCAGACGAGCGAGAGCACGCTTTCACCGGCAGGAACAGAGGCAATCGCGCTGACTGATTTTCAAAATAAAACTTCCGAAAACAAATTCTTTCAGAAATGAGTGTTTCGAGGCACAGCAAGGCTTTGCCGTGACTCCAGCTGAGACGTGGGTCTAGTTGACACAATGACCGGAGCGTCTCCAGCTTTCCCAGAGGAGAGAAGCAGGTTGTGAGCTAGTTCTCCCCAAAAGCACTAAAGAAAAATGCAGGAAATGACCTTTATATGGGAGGCGGGGTCTGACCCACCTCCTTAATGACTACTGGCTGGTTTTAACAAAATAAGAGATGGGTTTTCATCTCATAGGCAGAATGGTCTCTGAAGGACAACAGGAAAACTGTTTACATAAACGGCCAGATGGACTGGCCTGTGAGCACAGAGAATATTATGGCTAACTTCATAGACAAAACAGAGAAGGAAGTGAACAGCCTTTACGTTTACCCTGAACTGTGTCTTAGAATCAGAGCCTGCTTGCTCTGCAGAAATAAAACCAGAAAGGTCAAACTCATGCAAGTAACAGATCATCATTAAAATGACAAAATATACTGTAGATCAATTCTGAATTAACACACATTAAAAAGAAAGTTCAATCTGATTAATTAGTGTCCATTAATTCATAATAATTGTTAACCAAAATAGTGTCCACTCGTCTCCTTGAGGGCTTCAAGAAGGTGTAACACTTAGAGTTTCAAAGAGATGCAGAGAGGTGTACTTGAAGGTCAAGCCTACAATATCAGAGATTAGGTGTATCACTACACAACAATGCAGAAATGTGTATCCTCAAGTAAAGCCATTGCTGCTAAGAGCCATTTGGATGGCCAGTCAGTATTTTTTAAATTATATCTATTTTTAAAATGCAGAAGACATTATTGTGATTTGTCTGGAAAGACTAGACATAACACCAGCTTTTGAAACATTTCTTGTAACATCAAAGTTTGAATCAGTTCATTTGCATTTGGTCACATAATAAGTGTAGAGACCAGTGGCGGCCCTTGTAATATCCACCAGGGGGGGCTATGTCTAAAACAATGTTTTTAATTGATATACAGTTTTGTTAGGTGCTAGCAGCACACGAGGGGGTGGAAGGGTATGACAGTAGATGTGAGGAATGTGGGGATACAGAAAGTGTAGAACATGTACTGATGGAGTGCACTAAATATACAGATGATAGGGAGAGATTGAAAGAAAAAGTCAAAGAGACAGGGAGAGTTTGGAGTTTAGGAGGAATATTAGGAACTGAAGGTGATAGGGATAAAATAAATGATATTAGAAAAGCATTGTTTAAATATTTACAAAACATCAATATTAAAAATAGAATACTACAGTACACTTATAAGGAAAGGATGCCATGAGCTACACACTCTTGCTCAGTAGGTGGCGGTATGCACCTAAACGATGTTTGCAATCCGCCAATAAACCAAAAGAAGAAGAAGAAGGGAAAAAAAAAACACGAAGAAGAATCCACCAGAAGTGTTTTTGCAGCTGGTGGAAAGCATGGCTTGAGTTTAATCAAATGACCAGTCAGCTCAGTGCAGCACTTGCAATAATTTTATATCGTGCAAAGGAGAGTGAAGTAAAAACGTGGCCCGTCTTTGAAAGCTCCACCTGATTATTTTCGCTCAGAAGTAACAGAGTGGGTCCGTCTCTATCAGGTAAATAAAACTAAACTACGTCTCATACCAACATTAAGGTAGCTAACAAGTTACTGTATACTCCACTTAAAGCGGTAAGTCAGCTCAAATGCAAACACGATGCTAACGTTAGCTCGTATTTTTTTCTTGGACAAACAACCTGAAATGGCCAATAATGCAATAATGCTAAGCTAACGGGATATGTTTGTTTATATGTTTGCAGGGATGGTGAAACCATCAACCGAAACACACCACCTACCATGGACCACTTGTCAAAATAAATTAATCCCACCTTGTTATAAGGTGGAGAAGCACAGCTCTGCTCTAGATGGATGACGTGTCTGACGCAGAACCAGAGACAACTGAGCAGGTGAAATGTCTTTCATGCACAACTGTCTTTTCTGCTATTAAAATCTGAAATCTAAATACAAGTACCCTGATGCATGCTCAATAATCCAGGTACAAAAATCTAAAAAAGCTAAGTCTGGTCCTCTGGACATTCAATGTTTGCTACTTGTTAAAACTCATTACAAATAAATAATTAATGTAATTAATGTAATTACATTATTATAAATAATAATGTAATTACAAATTACAAAACTCATTTAATCTCAAAGAATGTCCAGAGGACCAGACTTAGCTTTTTTAGACTAAATACAAGTAATATTCTTTGTGGTCAACAGAAGAATACTGTGGAGATGATGGGGTCACCATGCAGTCTGAAGAAAGGCCTGAGAATGAGGGAGTGGAGGATGAGGAGGAGAGTGTAAGTGCATGATGAAATTATACATTCTCAATATTAATAATGATTTAATAATCCCTTTTTACTGATAATACTGATGAACCTGTTGTTTGTTTAGGAACCACCTCCCTGCAGTCTGTCCATTTTTTTTGCTGAGGAAGAGAACATGAAGAGAGGGCTGCAGATGTACCAGGACTTTCCACCAGCCGTTCTGTCTGAGGACCCTGCTGCTGCTGGTGGAACCAACACAAGACTTATCCTTTGCTGTCAGATTTTGCTCTCTCATATTTGTGTTCAATCTTCTTCCACACCCAGCAAACATGTTGTCCACTGCAGGAGACACTGTCTGTCCAGAACACTCACACATACTGCCTGAGAAGCAGATATGAACATTTTCCTCAACAAGAACAGTTTCTGATTTTATACTACTTACTGCTAACCTGGTATGGATTGTACAAGTCTCTTTTTTACAATAATAATAATAATAATAATTTTGTTTGATATTCTGCAGCAGTGTTAGCCCATCAGTGAGAGCTCAGTGATTGCAGCATCAGACACTGGACATGTGGAAATGTTTCCATGCAGTTTTCAAACATAAAGCTCTCTTGTAAAAAGTGTACCCCTGTGAAAAGAAAACTCATAACCTGTTGAAGTTTATAAGTTTGATATTTATATACTGGTTGAAAATAGCCCTTTAAGAAATTCATAGTAAATTTAACAAAAAGGAGAAAGTTCATAGAATTAAATTTCAAACAGAAGTTCTAATTATTTAATCCTGAAAGAACTCTGGCTAACTACTGTAGCTAATTTATAACATGATGGAGTTAAACTCAAAGTAGTCCCCTCAGATAAATAGTGTTATCTTATTATTTTTATATGAAAGTTTCTGTTAACTTATTATTTTTATATTTGATTGTTTCTGTTTAGTGCCCTGAGATGACTTCTGTTGTGACTTGGCGCTTTGACTCTCTTGTAAGAAAATAAAATGTTCAACACATTCTGACTTGTCTTCTTATTGATGTATCACCCAAAAAAAAGTATATTTTGATTTAAGACAGGCTTAGAGTCCAGTTTTATTTTCACCATTTTAGTAAAAACAAATCAATCAGTCAGAGAAATGTAACTGTGTGGATGATTGAACAAAGAGCTGCTTCATCTGATGGTTTCCACGTGGATCACTTCATGTCCTCCGTCCTCGGTGCCTCATTGGAACAACTTGTTTGTATTTGGTGTTTGGATCTGATCTCGGCTCTAGCCTCCTCAGTGGTGTGATGTCTCCCCACTTCTCACATCCAGGTTGGACCAGAGGTTCCCTCATCATCATCACCTCCTGCCATGTCCTGTGTACAGTGGAAGAAAATGTTTAAGGGATGCTACAAACAGGTTCATAAAACCATATAGCAGACATCTGTTGAATATAAAAAGTTTATATTGTCTGATATTTACCAGGTTTGACTTCAGCTCAAGTTTTGTACACAAGCTGGAGTTAAAATAACTTGCTTCTTAACTGAGTAATTCCTAAGTAGATTTTCAAAAGTGATGTTCTTTGGAATAATGATAAGACAAGACTCTTCACGTTCCACTTGTGCATTTGAGTCTCTTGAGTGAAGAACTTTCTGGTTTTATATAATTACTGAATGTGGCATCAGAGCATTTTTCTGCAGGACCGATTTCATTTTAATGAGTTCTAACAAGTAGCAAAGATTCAGATGCAGCTATCTGCTCAAACCCAACAATAATTGAATAATAATCTGTAAGAATAAAGCCTTTGTTAAACACATATCGTTTAGAAAACACTTGTAAGATCTGGTTGAGAGGCATATCAGTCAGGAATGATAATATAATAATATAAGCATTAGATAAACGCTAACATTAGCATGCTAGCTCCACAAACATATTCACCAGAATAAACAGTCAGCTGAAGGCTTTTTTCACAAACAGCCATATAAAAATTGAGAGGCATATAAGTCAGAAATGCAAATAGACATTAGATAAAGGGCTTT
>JBBPBX010014610.1:18377-43861 GCA_038048925.1 Garcialebias charrua
ATGTAATTTAAATGTAATATTTTTTTTATTTCAGACTTTTTTTTCTTCTTTCAGCTGCTCCTTTCTTCAGGAGTCACCACAGCAAACAGAGTCGCACGAAGACTTGGTGATTGTTTTTACAATGGATGTCCTTCCTGACACAACTATAGACCACCGAGCTACCACAGCCCTCTGTGTGGAGCAGCTATCTAGAGGTTCCCAAACGTTTCCATGCCATAGCCCCCCAAACAGCGTTAGCTTCTGTTCGAGGCCCCCCATGCGAACCCACAAACAATGCTATAAAATATGTAAAGAAACATCAACTGCTAGAATGTTTTAACTTTTATTCACTACAGGTAGTCCTCAACTTACGACGGAGTTCCGTTCCTACGCGGTGGCGTAACGCGAATTTCGACGTTAGTCGGAACATATGTACATACTAAAAAAAATGTACAGTTACCAAGCACTTAGCCTATCCTAACACAGTTTGTAAAGATGAAGGAGCAAGTTGAATCGTCTCCCTCCTCCCTAGCAGGCTCCATTCACATAAAAGGAGCTAGCTGGCTAACTAGCTTGCTGTACGGTGGCCTACCTCTGTCCATCCGTCCATCCAATATTTGTTTATGACGTAAAACCGCCGTCAGCTCGGTCCAGAGCGTTTAATCTCTACCTGTACTTGTCCAATGCTTTGCTGGTTCTGCCGTGAAGCTCCGTCCAGAGCGGGTCTTTCTGTGTTTTTCTGCTGTTTCTGCCATCAAGCTACTGCTTCTGCCGTCAAAACCGGAAGGAACTCGGCACTCTGCTTTCAAAATTAAAATTTTCTAAATAAATTTTTTTTATGGAGATGCGTGTCATAACCACGAAACGTCGTAACTCGAGACCGTCGTAAGTCGAGGACTTCCTGTATATTTAATTAATTATTACAGCTGCTGAACATTAAATGTTATTAACTAACATTTAAACACTGTACTGAAACAACAACTTTTTAACAAACTGTTGACGAGAAGAACAAAACAACAGAAATCTAACCTCGATCTCAAACGTGTTTATTTGGACATGACAGATACAGATTGCCCTAGAGGGCAATTTTTATTATTATTACTACAATTTTTAAGTTTTTTAAAATCTTATTCTCTCCAGCTTCTCGGGGCCCCCACTTTCAAAAACACTGATCTAGGACACCCGGGGGAGCAGATGGTGAGGGTTAAGGGCCTTGCTCAAGGGCCCATAGCAAATGAGGGTGGAAGCAGACGTGGGTGCTTCATGCACCCACATTTTTTAATGTTGACAGTATGAAAAGTTGATCCAACAAACTTCTGAGGCCCACCTCTGCGCCACCACTATCCCCTATTTAATTTTTTTTATTTCAGTTCTAAAAATTTGACATTTGTTGTGGACCAAACCAGTTTGAACCAGTTATGGGCAGCACGGTGGCACAACTGGTAGAGCTGCTGCCTCTCAGCGAGAAGGTTGCCGGTTCAAATCCCGGTCCGGGGCCTTTCTGGGTGGAGTTTGCATGTTCTCCCCGTGCATGCGTGGGTTTCCTCCGGGTACTCCGGTTTCCTCCCACAGACCAAAAAACATGCTTGTTAGGCTGATTGGTGACTCTAAATTGACCCTAGGTGTGAGTGTGAGAGTGGATGGTTGTTTGGTGTGAGTGAGACAGGTCCCTCTTGTAAATGAGTCCATGTGACCCAACGAGGCTAGCCTGTATAAATAAAGGTTGAATGAATGAGAGGTGGCTGTGAGGAACACGTTGATATCAAAGTAAAGGAGCTGATGAGGTTTGGTTCAGTTCCTGTGCTCTCATTTGTCTTTCAATGAAGTTTTCTCCATTTCTGTTGACTTCCTGATTTCATGTCGCTCCTGGTCTTCAACTTTAATGGACACACCTTCATCTATTTCACGTTCAGCTCTGGTTTCTTTGTCAGATCCTTATTGTCAGCTTCTTTTAAACCTCGTTAGTTTTCCCGTTCACTTCATGTTGGTCATATCAGTTCAGCAGCAGTTCCCTTTCAGTTCGGTCTCTCGGTGCAACATACTTGCTATGGGAATTGCACCCGCGCGATTACCTGAAGGAATACAATCATGCCTTTTACGGCAGGGGGCGTCACCCCACGTCAGAGGTACCGCCTTTCAGGTACTTAAGCGACTGACGCCCCTCCATCTTTTTGCCCTTCACCTCGCTGAAACACCTGAACATCGCGGGACCTCTCTGTTGTCGCGCCGCTTGATTGAGGTGAGCTAGCTCCCTACACTGTGACCAGTGACGTGCGGTCAGGGGATGCAAGTGAGGCCGTGCCTCCCCTGTCATCATGGAAAAAAAGAAAAAATGTAAATTGAAAAAAAAAAATTATTATTGTATTTATCCTTTGATTTGTATTATAAACTTATTTTACTTAAAACTAAACCAGTTTTAAAATATTTTTTATTCAAAATCACCAATTTTTCTTTAAATACTGAGAAGAGACGTTCGTGAGGCACCTGCTGCTGCGCTTCAACAGCCGATTGCGCAATCACTCGGCTGGCTGTGCAGTTCCTGCACATTTTATGTCGCTATTAAAATGTCTTTATACTTTTACTATATAAACTAAATTTCTATAGTTTAGCTGGTGAATAAGTATAGTGTTTTTGTCAAAAACTGTAGTAACGTGTTTTTTTTTGCTGAGCGATCATAAACGGCTGTGAAAAAGTGCAGTTCGAGGCTAGCCTCGCAGCTCCTGTATGAGAGCAGAAGGAGGAGGAGGAGGGGCTAGCCCAGGGGCTAGCCCACTCTGGGTTTCTGCTTGGCTGCACCTGCTCTGCTGCAGGAGGAAGTGTGTGACAGATTGGATCCTGAATGATAGTGATTTTTAGCTATAATTTTGCAATGGAGAGGAGTACATGGGGCGACCGTGGCACA
The DNA here is from genome assembly GCA_038048925.1 of Garcialebias charrua. NCBI lineage: Eukaryota > Metazoa > Chordata > Actinopteri > Cyprinodontiformes > Rivulidae > Garcialebias > Garcialebias charrua. Next base: position 21,259 of record JBBPBX010014610.1, read on the forward strand.
GTTGTAATGGCAGTCGACCCCCGATCGGAAGGTTGGAGGTTCGAATCCCGTGTCCGCCTACCATGTGTCATTGTGTCCCTGGGCAAGACACTTAACCCAGAGTTGCTCCCGGTAGGTCTGGATGGCGCCTTGCAAGGCAGGCTACCACTACCGGTGTATGAATGTCTGAATGAATGGGTGGATGGCTGGTATTGTAAAGCGCTTTGGGGCTCCTCAAAGGGGGCTGGAAAGCGCTATATAAATAAGCTCCATTTACCATTCATTTACCATTTACATTTGTAAACTAAAACAATTTTCTAAATTGGATTATTGAGGCAGAGAGACTTTTAAAACTGAAAGCCAAGAAGGAAGACTTCTACAAAAAAAAGTCATTGACGCCTTTGTTCAGAAGGAGTGGCACATGGACTTCATTTATAAGTAAAAGTAAGACTAACATTTTTTTTTCTCCAAATTAAATGGGCTTTTTTGTGTGCTACAGTTTGTATTGAGTCAGAGGTCAGAGAATCTTTATTGTCATTGGCACAACATGTGGTACATATGATGAAACGAGATAATACACAGGGTCCCAGTTATATCCAACAATAAAATGTAAAAGAAGAACAGTAATAACATCTAAGATATGAACTAAGAAAAACATCAACTAACAAAACTTTTAAATACAGATGCCAAAATTTTAGCCAAAGTTCTTGCTCAAAGGTTGGAAAAGATCCTTCCTTTCATCATATCAAAAGACCAGACTGGATTCATTAAAGGCAGGCACTCCTTTTTTAATATCAGACGCCTTTTGGACATTATTTATTCTCCTTCGGATACTGTTCCTGAGTGTGTTATTTCCCTTGATGCGGAGAAAGCATTTGATCGGGTTGAATGGGACTACTTGTTTAATGTTCTTGACAAATTTGGTTTTGGCCCCAATTTCATTACATGGGTGCAATTAATTTATTCACATCCCACCGCAACCATTCGTACCAACTCTCAGATATCGAAACCATTCAGTCTACATCGAGGAACTTGTCAGGGATGCCCACTGAGCCCTTTGCTCTTTGACCTGGCAATAGGGTATATGCCACGGGTAGTGGTGACGTACTTCCGTTAGAATCTGGGCTCTACGCTACACTTCCGGTTCTGGTCGACAGCAGTTGTTTTTAGCGGTAGCTTCTAGAACTAGACCATGTAAAAGACACAAAAGGTAAATTATCTGCGAGCTACTGGTACAACAAGAGAGATTTGTTGTGTGCCGTTGTGTCCAGTGAATAGCAGGGACAATAGAGCGCTTAGTTTTTTATATTTTAATGCCAGAGTTCGTGGCTAACCGAGTTAGCCTTAAAGCTAACACTCGGTTGTAGCCGGCGTTTTAAACCTCAGAATATTCAAGAGCCAGCATCAAACAGTGGTTAAAAATGAGCTGTACCTGCATTGTTCGAGTGGAATAATTCTCCCTTCCATGACCGGGGCTTTGGGAGAGAAGCAGCAGAGAGGACAGCGAGGAGAACACAGCTGCAGCTCAGTAAGAAACATGAATATGACTCGACTCCACATCCTGCACTTGTAGATTTAATGTTGGAGTCATGATGAGTGATTTAATAAAAGTTTGTAACTACATACTTTTAAAATAATATTCAGATTTTAACAGTTTTCTAATCTGTAAATATGTTTGTAAACTCCTAGTAACTTCAGGGCTGTTACACCTCTGAAATATTCTCTGCAGTTTCCTTTAATATGAAACCAGAACTGTTTCACTTCAATTAAACTTTTATTTCCTGAGATGTAATTATTTATTTTAAAGCATAACTCTCATAAAGAGTTCTCTGTTTGGTTTTTTACGTTATGTAGGTAAATATGAACACTTTTTTGTTTTTTCAGGTTTGCATCATCTGACCTCCTGATGTGTTTCTGACCCATGACTGCGCTGCTCTGCCATTCATGGTCGGTGTTCACCAAGAATGAGATGAGAGGAACTCCCCATCAAGTTCAAGTTGTGTTTGTCATATACAGGTTAACACAGAGTTAACAGTACAATGAAGTGCTCAGGATGAGAAGAGCAGATTTGACTTGCTAAAAATCAAACTATACTAAAAGCATTGAGCATGCATCAGGGTAAAAGCATGCAAAGTGAAAAAGTAATTATAATACCGTATTTTCCGATGTATAGGTCGCACCTTTTTATGGTTTTTTCAAGGCCTGCGACCTATACTCAGGTGCGACCTATATATGGCTTGTTATCACTTTCGGTGAAACAAATTTTTAAATCCAGCTCATTTCACAATTACGTTCATTTATTAAGGAAAAGTTCAGCTCAGACATATATTTGCTATAATTTTTATCAAACAAATAATTGTTTTTAAGTGTTAATCTTCTTAAAAGCCTTGCTGTGCGCTCCTGTGGCAGACATTTGCAGCAGAGCTAAACGTAGGTGCGACCTATACACCGGTGCGACCTATCTAGGGATTTTTCCAATCTATTGGTGATAATTGGCCAATGCGACCTATACACAGGTGCGACCTATACACCAGAAAATACTGTATTCACAAAGTCCTGAAGAGAGACAGTAAACATGGTTGGATATACAGTAATGATGCAGCAGGATGAATTTGAATGAACTACTGTAAGTATTTCAAACTAGTAATACAGTACAAGCTAACATGCACATAGTTATATATATACAGTATATATATATACACTACACATAATCAACATTACACAGGTTGTGTGACAGGTTATTGCACAAGTAGTGACATTGAATTATTAGTTATTACCAGTTGTTCAGTGTTATTTATTGATTATTTATCCACACCACCCCGTCAACCAATATCCTGCAGCCCGTTGAGTTCTTCCTGTTCTTAAATGACCTTGACCTTGGATGAAAGCAACGGGACCTTGCTGACCGGTATGATGTCCATCAGTCCACGGTCAGGCGGATTATCACTGCAACTTTTTGACAGTACTCGGCTCAATTAGGACCCGATACAGTACCTGAAGAGCAGATGCATAAAAATCTACCTGCATACTTCAGGACTACTGTACCCTGACACTACAGTCACACTACTTACTACTTGTAAGAAAATAAAATGTTCAAAACATTCTGACTTTGTCTTCATATTATCACCCAAAAAAATGTGTATGTTGATTTAAGACAGGCTTAGAGTTCAGTTTTATTTTAGCCAGTTTATTAAAAACAAATTTGATGATGATGTTACATTACTGTAGAAAACGTTTGAGGCACAAGATTTAAACAGTTTATAGCATTACAGCTTCTGACTTTAAGTCACAGCTTCCTCGACAGCTAATGGAGATTTAAAAACATTAATCAGTCAGACAAAGGTAAGTGATGAAGCAGCTCTTCTGTTCAACCATCCACATGGATCACATGTCCTTCGTCATCAGTGGAGCTCACAAACATCCAGGCTGGACCAGCTGGCTCCCTCCTCATCATCATCACTACGGTGTCCTGTACAGTGAAAGAAAACATCTCTTATTAAGAGCTGCTTTAAACAGTGAGATTCACAAAACCATATAGCAGATATGTGTTGAATATAAAGAGTTTATATTGTCTGATATTTAACTTCAAGTTTTGTACACAAACTTGAATTAAAATAATTAAATTAAAATAACTTGTGTTTCTAAATCTGGTCTAAATCTCCTGCCTCCTTGTTTGAAACTGAACTGTCAGGTGGCTTTGACTCAAACAGTGGGGCTTCTGCTGCTCCTCATGGACTGTAAACACTCAGCCCTGACTTCTCCTGCCTCCTTGTTTGAAACTAAACATTTGTGTTAAATCAGAAATGTACAGACAAAACACGTTTACTCAACAATTTAGCAAGGGTTAACTATGTTAGCTGTGTTAGCCTACATGATGCAGTTTGGTGAACTGAAAACAAATACAGACTTACCTTCAGAGTTATTTATGTAGTTGGACACATAAAGCTTAAATCCTTTGTCTTTCTTAGATGTGCGCTTTAGACAAAGGTCTGAATAATTCTGTACACATTGACTGTCGGCAAGTCCTGCAGAGATTGTGTAAAGATCGCCATTCTGTGGCTGTGAACCGGAAGTGCGCCCTCTGGCCCATGAATGCGGAAGTGCTAGAAAGGAAGTCCGTGGCATATAGCCTATTGAACCTCTTGCCACTGCTTTGCGGTCCTGTGACACAATTTCAGGAATCTGGAGAGGCGATATGGAGCACAAGGTCTCCCTTTATGCTGATGACCTTTTACTTTTCATTTCTCATCCGACTGACACGTTGCCTTCCGTTTTATCATTACTTGAGGAATTTGGAATAAATTCTGGTTACAAATTAAACCTGAGTAAAAGTGTAATTTTCCCTGTTAATACCCTGGCGCAGACTCTTGACTTTAGTAAATGGCCTTTTAAAATTGAGAAGATAAAATTCTCTTACCTGGGTGTTACAGTTACGAGGAGGTATAAAGATTTATATCAAGAAAATTTTGTCTCTCTGTTGAATCAGACAAAGCAGGCATTATCCCGATGGTCACCGCTTTCCACTTCCCTCATAGGCCGTATTAACTCAGTCAAGATGGTCACTTTACCTAAGTTTTTATATCTCTTTCAAAATATTCCTGTTTTTATCCCTGGTTCATTCTTTGTTCAGTTAGATTCCATCATTTCATCATATCTGTGGCAAGGAAAACGTCCACGCTTAAATAAGACACATCTCCAAAAAACTAAGGCCGCAGGCGGTCTTGCCCTTCCAAATTTCCGCTTTTATTATTGGGCAGCAAACTTGCACTGTCTAGCATTCTGGTCATTCTATTACAACAGGCCTGACAGCCCTGACTGGGTAGAGATGGAGTCACAGTGTTCTGGGAAATGGTCCTCCGTGGCTTTCTTGGGATCCTCACTCCCGCTTCCACCACTTACAACTGTTATAAATCCAGTTATAAAACACTCACTAAAAATCTGGGCACAATTTCGTAAATGTTTCAATTTCTCTAGTTTCTCTCTCTATAGCCCTATCATGTCTAACCAACTTTTCAAACCCTCATCTCAGGACTCTGTTTTTAAAGAATGGCAAAGAAGGGGTATAGTACGCTTCAATGACTTGTTTCTCAATAACACTTTAGCTTCATTTCAACAACTATGTGAAAAATTTAGTCTTCCCCAGTCCAATTTTTTTAGGTATCTCCAAATACGGCACTTTATTACTCTTCATTTGTCCAGCCTCTCCATTTCAACTGATAGCAGTATTGTTGACACTATTCTTTCTCTAGACCCAAATAAAAAACAGTCCATTTCATTCATTTACAGTAAACTATTGGATTTGAAGCGTGCTTCCTCAGATAAAATCAAAGCTGCTTGGGAAGAGGATCTTGGCTCCTCTATTTCAGAGGACTCTTGGACCTCCATACTCAGACTGGTGAGCTCCAGTTCTCTCTGTGCTAGACATTGTCTAATACAATTTAAAGTGGTGCACAGAGCTCACATCTCTAAACTGAAATTGTCCTCTATGTATCCTGATGTCAGCCCATACTGTGTGAGATGCAAACATGCTGAAGCCTCTCTCTCCCATATGTTTTGGTTTTGCCCATCTCTGAACAAATATTGGCGGGAAATCTTTCAGACTTTATCACGTGTACTAGATACACGTCTGAACCCTGACCCACTGATTGCTCTGTTTGGTCTTGTAGAGGGCATGACAAACCTAAATAAAAACCAACAACATGTAATATCGTTCACCTCTCTCCTGGCCAGACGAGCTATTTTGCTTAGGTGGAAAGAACCGTCTCCACCCACTCACGCTCAGTGGTTGGCTGACATCATGTCCTGTTTAAAGCTGGAGAAAATCAGATTCACACTCCAACAGAAAGAGGGTAAATTTGAGAATGTTTGGGGACCTTTCCTGAATCTGTTCCAGTCTCTTTGACAACACAACTCATTCAGGTTAATGCAGTCTCTTGGCTATTTTACCTTTTATTTATTTTTTCCTTTTCCTTTTGGCAGTGATTGGGTAGGGATTATTTTTTATTTTATTTTTTTCCTTTGGTGTGGATTATAATGTACATGTTGCAATTCAGATTGACTCAGTTTAATAATGTCTTCACTAATGGTTACATGCAAATGTTTCATTACCATCTTTGCTGTTTGTTTGTTAGTTTTTTTTGGAGGAATAAAATGAAAAATTCAATAAAAAAGATCTTGAATTTGAAAACTAAACCAGTTTTAAGTTATTTTTTTATTCAAAATCACCAATTTTTCTTATTTTTCTTTAAATACTGAGAAGAGACGTTCGTGAGGCACCTGTTGCTGCGCTTCAACAGCCGATCGGCTGGCTGTGCAGTTCCTTCACATTTTATGTCGCTATTAAAATGTCCAAATACTTTTACTATATAAACTAAATTTCTATAGTTTAGCTGGTGAATAAGTATAGTGTTTTTGTCAAAAACTGTAGTAACGTGTTTTTTTTGCTGAGCGATCATAAACGGCTGTGAAAAAGTGCAGTTCGAGGCTAGCCTCGCTGCTCCTGTATGAGAGCAGAAGGAGGAGGAGGAGGGGCTAGCCCACTCTGGGTTTCTGCTTGGCTGCACCTGCTCCGCTGCAGGAGGAAGTGTGTGACAGATTGGATCCTGAGTGATAGTGATTATTAGCTATAATTTTGCAATGGAGGAGTACATTTGTAAACTAAAACAATTTTCTAAATTGGATTATCGAGGCAGAGAGACTTTTAAAACTGAAAGCCAAGAAGGAAGACTTCTACAAAAAAAGTCATCGACGCCTTTGTTCAGAAGGAGTGGCGCATGGACTTCATTTATAAGTAAAAGTAAGACTAAAATTTTTTTTCTCCAAATTAAATGTGCTTTTTTGTGTGCTACAGTTTGTATTAAGTCAGAGGTCAGAGAATCTTTATTGTCATTGGCACAACATGTGGTACATATGATGAAACGAGATAATACACAGGGTCCCAGTTATATCCAACAATAAAATGTAAAAGAAGAACAGTAATAACATCTAAGATATGAACTAAGAAAAACATCAACTAACAAAACACTAAGCACTAATGTAATAGAAAAACACCATTACAAACAGCAGCACGAACATGAGTCAGTATGAGCAGATGGTCACAGATGAACACAGCAACAAGAAAACAGACCAGCATCAGCATGTTGTGATATTTTGCAGTGATTATTCTTATTATTTATTTATTCATGAGTCTGACAGCCTCAGGGTAGAAGCTGTTCCTCAGTCTAGTGGTTCTACATTTGATGCTTCTCAGCCTCCGTCCTGAGGGGAGTGGGGCAAAGAGTGTGTGTGCTGGATGAGTGGGGTCTTTCATGATGCAGGTGGCTCTTTTCCTGCATCTGGAGGTGTAAATGTCTGTGATGGTGGGGAGACTGCCTCCAACAGACTTCTGTGCAGCCTTCACCACTCTCTGCAGAGCTTTTCTTTCTGCAGCTGTGCAGCCTCCATGCCACACGTTGATGCTGGAGCACAGGATGCTCTCCACTGCACACCTGTAGAAGGAGGTGAGGACTGGGCTACTCAGACCAGCTCGTCTCAGCCGTCTGAGGAAGTAGAGTCTCTGATGACCTTTTTTGATCAGGCTGGTGGTGTTGTTGGTCCAGCTGAGGTTGTCATTCATGTGTACACCCAAGTACTTGTAACTGGAGACCACTTCCACCGCAGATCCACTTATGTTCAGTGGGGTGTGGGTTTGTTTGTTCCTTCTGAAGTCCACAATCATCTCCTTTGTCTTCTTCACATTCATGTGAAGGTTATTCTCTTTGCACCAGCTCTCCAGGTGTTCCACCTCCTGCCTGTAGCTGGACTCATCACTGTTTGTGATGCATCCCACCACAGCTGTATCATCTGCAAACTTTACAATATGACAGCCCGGATGGGTAGCTGCACAATCATATGTGAGCAGAGTGAACAGGAGAGGGCTCAACACATAGCCTTGAGGGGAGCCAGTGCTGAGGGTTATGGTGGAGGAGGAGACTCGAGAGGTGCTACCAGGCCCAAGGCCTCGCGGCTCACGCAATGAATATGTCGAGCATGGTATAGGCCTACCTGGCGGAAAAACTACAGGATATCCAGGTAACAAAGGACGAGCAAGCCACATCGAGGCCATAGAGGAGGCTCGCCGTGCCTCTGACCTCATGCTCAGCATGATGGGGACAGTAGCTATTTCCCAAGGCAAAGCAATGGCAGAAATAGTTGTCGCCCAGCGCCATCTTTGGCTAACGCTGTCGGACCTCCCGGAAAACCAGAGGTCCACCTTCCTACAGCACCCGATCGAGTCGACGGGACTCTTCGGAAGAGCCCTGGAACGTGTCCAGACAAGACTGGAACAAAGACGCAAACAAGCGGATGCCCTCCGCGAGGGTTTGCCAAGGAAAAAATTTGCCCCACCAACGGAAAACACGCATGGTCTCCCACGAAAGAGACCCGCTGGGGACTGTGAGGCTTCGCAGTACCGTCCGAGTGCTGCTTCGACCTCTTCCTACGGAAACCAGTTCCGGACCTGATGAACCAGGACGAACTGATAATTTTACAGGTTTGCCCGCCTACGACGTATGGGAAACTAACTTTCTGGTCCCAATCTCTGCTCGTAAAGAATCACGAGGAGCTGGTGACATGTGTGCGTGCACCAAACATGACTCGCCTACTGTATATGTAAATATAACAGACACTGTTTCAGACATGTACAAAAATAAAAGTACCAAAGCACAGACTGCCCTGGTTCTTGACTTGAGTCCCATTTTTATAAAACTCAGACCTCACGGTCGAACTATGAACCACAGCAAGATACACGAGATTCGCCGGATACGGCCTGATCTCGCGATATCTTCTGTTGGGCCGAGCAGCCTGCTCGAAAGGGTATCAGACCTAAAACACGAGGAGCTACAATTCAACATGCCATCCAGGCTCAGCGCGCATGCGTAGGCCTGGGAGGCGTGTCTACCAAATGATTGGGTCATGACAACAATACGTCACGGGCTCAAGTTGCAGTTCTCAAAGAGACCGCCCCGTTTCTCAGGGGTGTTGCAATCTAAGATCAACCCTGCACGCGCGCACGTACTGAGGGAGGAAGTCTCAAACCTCCTACTATGATCACATCACTCCTGTCCTGCAGCAGCTCCACTGGCTCCCGGTTAAATCACGCATCATCTTCAAAATTCTACTCCTCACGTTCAAAGCTATCCACAACCTTGCCCCTCCTTATCTATCTGACCTCCTACAAATCTCCATCCCATCACGCTCTCTCAGGTCCTCCTCTTCACTACAACTCCATGTACCCTCTGCCCGCCTCTCCACCATGGGGAGCAGGGCCTTCACCTGCTCTGCCCCTCACCTCTGGAACGCTCTACCGCCCGACCTTCGAAACACCACCTCCCTTTCTCTGTTCAAGACTGCCCTGAAAACACATCTCTTTAGACTAGCTTATCATTAACTTTACTAAATGTATTTTTATCTTCCATTTTATATCCTTTATGTATTTTATATTTCAATTTGTCGCTGATAATGTTTGCTCTGTATTCACTGTGTTGGTTTGTTAAGTGTCCTTGGGTGTCATGAAAGGCGCTTTTAAATAAAATGATTATTATATTATTATTATTATAGTTTCAATGATGCTGAAAAAGGGAGTGATTAGTTTGGTCTCAGGACGCAAACCACGCTCCGGACACTATAGCAAGTACTTCCTGGGGCCCAAAAAGGACCGTTCCTTGAGACTGATTCTGGATCTCAGGACTCTCAATAAAAGAATTAAAACTTTCAAGTTCAGGATGCTTACACTGTGGCAAGTTCTCCAGTCTGTGAGACCAGGAGACTACACATGTACAATGGATTTGAAAGATGCCTATTTCCATATAGGCGTGTGGAGGAGACACAGAAAGTTCCTCCGTTTTGCATTCGAAGGTAACGCTTATGAATTCAAAGCCTTACCCTTCGGTATCAAGACTGCTCCGCGTACATTTACTAAATGTCTGGATGCAGCCCTGACCCCTCTTAGGAAGCAAGGACTCAGGGTCTTGAATTACCTTGACGACCTGCTAATTCTGGCTGGAAGCAGAAAACAGGCACTGTCACACTCCCTTAAGATGATCTCTCACCTGGAGTCTCTCGGTTTTGTCATAAACCTACAGAAAAGCGATCTGACTCCGTCACGGGTTACCGTATTTCTGGGTGTACAGATCGACACTGTCCAATACAGAGCATGGCTCTCGAAGGAAAGAGTCTCCTCCATTCGCCATTGCCTGGGACTATTTAAACTGGACCAACGGGTCCCTGTGAAAACCTACCAACGCCTGTTGGGCCTCTTGGCGGCAGCCATTCCTTGTGTGCCACATGCATTATTGAAAATGCGGGCCATACAGGTATGGTTTAACCAACAAATACAACCCGCTCTGCCCAAACAAGCAGAAAAGGTTAAAATAGACCCAGAGTGTCTAAAGGCCCTGGAACCTTGGAGAGATCCGTCCGTTTTCACGGAAGGGGTCTCACTGGGAAGGGTGTCGTCCCGTGTAGTCATCACGACGGACGCCTCAAAAACAGGATGGGGAGCGATCTGCAGGAACCAGAACGCCCGCGGCCTTTGGAACAAGCAGGAAGCCAAATTACATATTAACTTCCTGGAATTACTGGCCGTATTCCTGTCATTAAAATACTTCTTCAGCAAAGGTCTGGTTGCCGGACATCATATCCTGGTAAAATCAGATAACAGGACCACGGTGTCCTTCATCAACAGAGAAGGAGGGACGAGATCCCGGGCCCTCCTTGATCTGACATGAAGGATGCTTACGTGGTGTGCTCCAAGGGTTCTGTCACTTAGGGCGACTCATGTCCCTGGTGATCTGAATTATGGAGCAGATGCCCTTTCAAGAGGGCCTCTGTTGGTGTCAGAATGGACCCTGAACCCACGGATCGTGGAACAGGTATGGTCACGTTTCGGTAGAGCCTCTGTGGACTTGTTCGCCTGCAGAGTTAGCTCACACTGTGACCTCTATTTCTCCCTGAAGGAGACAGATGCTCTGTTGGGAATAGACGCTCTGGCACATGATTGACCAGCAGGAGTGCTCTACTACGCCTTTCCACCTGTCCCTCTGATCGGGGCAACATTGGAACGGGAAAGACGGGGAGCTCTCTCCTTGATCCTCATAGCTCCCAGATGGCCACAGAAACTGTGGTTTCCGGAGCTGATCTCAATGTTGTCAGGAACACCATGGCAATTGCCTCCTCATAGGGACCTACTGACTCAGGCACGTGGACAGCTTCTACATCCACGTCCAGGGTTGTGACAATTCTCAGCCTGGCCTCTGAAAGGTACTGGCTGAAAGCCTAAGGTTTTGGTTGTTTTGTCCCGACACAAGCAGCAATAACATTCACAAGAGTTTCCCTTGATGTTTATGTTTTTTGCCTGGGAGATGTATTATGGAAAGGTTTCCCCTCTCCTTGACTGATCTCCTACATCAGGATGGGCTCCACTTGTCAGTCGAACCGTGAAAACAACAACAAAGGAGGAAAACATTGCTCCTCCTGCTCAAAGGGAAACAGGAGTCGATGAGTACTCACGCTACTGGAGCACGCTTGGGCTGTTTCTAGTTAGTGTTATATATATAAATGGTCATGTGAGACATCATGTGAATGTCTCTCACATTTGGCCTTTTTCCTCTTGGCATCTGCTCTCTGCATTCCTTGTAGTAAGCAGCTAAGAGATGCCCGTCCCTTAGGATGGAGGTTCTCACATGCATTTTGCTGAGCATTTCAAGGGCGTGAATGAATTACGTTCCCATAGCAAGTATGTTGCACCGAGAGACCGAACTGAAAGGGAACTGAAAGTTATGCACCATAACTCATGTTCCCTGAAGGAAGGGAACGAGGTGCAACATAGCTGGCCCTTTTCAATGCTGGAAGCTCGGTGAAGTGCAATTTCTGAGAAAGATGGAGGGGCGTCAGTCGCTTAAGTACCTGAAAGGCGGTACCTCTGACGCGGGGTGACGCCCCCTGCCGTAAAAGGCGTGATTGTATTCCTTCAGGTAATCGCGCGGGGGCGCAATTCCCATAGCAAGTATGTTGCACCTCATTCCCTTCCTTCAGGGAACATGAGTTATGGTGCATAACTTTCAGTTTTCATCACTCAGCCTGCCTGTCTCTGGACTGTTCCTAATTTAGGATGTCAATCAGCATCGCTCTCCAGCACATAACCCAGATAAGAATCATATTTGAGATGAAGATAAGTTGAGTCTCTCAGATTGCTGCAGACATGCTCAGTTTTTCCGACATCAGAAACTCTGCTCCTGTTTCTTTACAGTTAACGCTGTAACAATGGGGCAAAATGGTAAATGGTAAATGGAGCTTATTTATATAGTGCTTTCCAGCCCCCTATGAGGGGCCCAAACCCAAAAATGTCATCCCTGACCACATAACTGCTGATGAGAACTTGTGGAGAAAAAACAAACCAACAATCTAGAGCGAAGGATCTTCCAGTGCACAGTGACTGATTTTAAATTGAAAGCTCGGAGCGGAGTCTGTGACATAACACGGCCCTGCGATGCTGAATGGCTCACCGAATGAGATCTTTTTGAACCCAGGCGCTCCAAAACAAAGTGACAGGATGGTGTTATATCTGAGTTAGTCACTGGAAACTCACGAACAAAAGCTCTCGAGCAAAGAAAATCAATTACTGGTCACATGTTGCCTTTAACATACAATTAAAACATTAATAATTGAAATGTACTGAAACTACTGATGAATAATATTAACATATTTTAATCACCACAATTACTCCAAACACTATTTAACACAACATCTGGAAAATCTCCATAAGAAGACTTTAAAGAAAGCGTTCCTCTAAATATGAATCAAATATATTAATGCGGTAGCACTCGGGTCAATTTGTCTTGTTTGCCATTAGCTAAATAGCAGAAAATTAAATTACTCTTCAGTATAAAATGTATGCAGGCTGAATGTAACTAAAGTCAGAGCAGCCAAATGTTCTCAGGGCTCTGAAAGACCCGTCTAATGTCCCAGAGTTCCACACACCACCTCATAAATTCACAAGTTCAGTAAAATCCTGTCAAGATAACACTTTTATACATCATGCTGCATACATTGAAGTTCAAACATTCATATCCCACAAATATAAAAAAACATCTTGATGTTTCAGAAATTTGGCATGATGCACACAATTGACCTTTCGCAGAAGCCCCGCCCCCTTAGTTACTGTTGCTACGCCCGTCAAGCTTTCTGTAGCCGGTGAGTGTTAGCGCGTCATGACGGGGATAGCTTGTATACCAGTGCGTGTTAGTGACTCATTTTGGAGCAATACCAGCGCAATATCCTCCAGATCAAGGCAAAAGGGGTTACAATATGCAGTGGAGGGATATATTCAAAATATTACAGTACGTTACGAAGGAGACACAACGATCCTTGAGGCTAAAGCATACCGGTCTCAAGCAAAATCTGAGAAACCCCATGACCTTTACCTCAAATGCAACCAGAATACGCTTGTGGACCAGTCCTGCTCCTGCACTGCAGGGTAAGTTTTCTTTTTCAAGTTCTATTTTTTGTTAGTTAAGTACTGTAAAAGTCAAATTTATTAAGTAATACCGGTAAGTTAGCTCGGTAAGTTAAGCTAGTAACTGTATTCAGAGCAGAGGCTAGCTTGTTACTCTGTTCATGGATCTACCTTAGATTATATGTTTTTATTATATATTATATATATTATTTAATATATATATTATTTATTATTATATTATAGCACTCGTGCATTTATTGTAAGTAGTTGTAATCAAACATGTTCAACCCCCACAATCTCAACAGACATTAGTAGTGTGGATGACAAAAACACTTCATTGAACTAGCTTTTACTGATACATATTTGAATCATTGTGACAACAAAAGTTTACCTAAGTTTGAAGTTTAAATAAAAATAAAGAAGTATTTTAAGACATTTGAGTGTGCAGTATTAATCAACCCCTAAACATAGTATTTTGTGGTGCATCCTTTAGCTTTTATAACTGCCAATAAATGAGTTGTTAAGTGCTGACAAACTTTCCACACCTCTAGTCTCGGATTTTAGTCCATTTTCCCTGTGCTGTTTGGAAAAAATTGAATGAAAAACTTTAAATGATAAAACATTAAAATGATTGGGGTGTTGAATAATTTCGATTGCAGGTGTAGCTAGTTACATTATTGTCAAAAGCATTAAATAGAGCTTATGCTACTGTTTTCTTAAAACAGGTTACCAGGTTTTTGCTCACATATTGTGGGCCTTATGCACACCGTGGACCTGTGCCGTGCAAGAAATGCTGACATCTCATGCACAAGCCAGCCCCAGCAGTGGCACAAAGCCAGGGGGAAGAAAATTCATGGACAACCTGTAAGCAGTGTGGTGGTAGCCAAGGCCAAAGTGAACCGCAAGCGGAAACCCATCATGTCCAGTTTTATCCACAATAAGTATGTTTTTTTTCTTCACCTATACTACAGCAACATTGTTAGTCACACTGTTCAGTGTATTCCTGTGCACTGTGACATCAGACAATACTCACCTCCAAATTATTTTTTCATAGGAAAGAGTTAGGTACAGGAGCATATAGTCTACTGAGGGAGATGTCAGATGCACCCATAAGCTATATCACAGATGCCTCTGCACCAGAGGTTGAAGTTGGAGGCAAGAAGTATGCTGTGGGGTGCGGACTAAGCCACCAGGTGAGAAGCACAGATTTGAAACCCAGTCTTCAAGTAGCACTTCTTGATGTTGTGCAAAAAACAAATCTCTTCAGGTTTGTTGTTTCATTAAAAAAAGCAATTTACATATTATAATAAGGTGCTTGCTTATGTGATAAAAAGAGAAAAATAATTTGCATCAGGCTGACAGATACAGTAATATAGACATAAATACATTGAGGACTGAGCCACATAGTATCCAGAAATCTTTATTTGTCTAGCATCTTCCACAGCTCATGTAAACAGACAGCTTAACAGTGGTGATTAAAAAAACATGTTAAGTGTAAGTCATGTGATTTACTAATGGATGCTACTACTGTCCCTTCAGTATGTGTGGCTGGAAGTTTGAAAGCATGCTTACCACATACCAGATGTGATTTATGATTCCTAATCTTGTGTTAGGAATTTTACCAGACACTATCTTGAACTTTTTTATTTTAGCAATAGCCCGCTCTATGTGCACCCTGTGCTTTGCAATACGCTTTGTCTCCAGAACATCTCCTGCTGGCATTTGCCTCTTGGACCTCGAAAATGGTGGCATGTTTAACTGCAGTCCGATTGCTTTAATTTCATCCTCAATCAAAAAACCCTTATCAGCCATTACGCCATCCCCTTTTTGCAAATAGCCATTGTCTATAAGTGTCTCTAGTAAGGGGATGATTCCACACTGTCTGACAATCTCCTTGTCAGACATGGATCCTGTGAAGAGAACAGATGAAAAAATGACAGCACCACGGGGGTCACAGGCAACGAGTGATTTCAGGGTGTTGGTGTTTTTGTAATTTGAAAAGCTCTGACTTTGTAACACCAGTGATGTTGGCCTTTCTATTTTCAGCTCTGTGCAGTCTAATATAGCAAATGTAGATGGGTAGTCGGCTTTGTAGGTTTCAGGCATGTTTTGCATAATGACGTCTCTGTGAGGCCAAATGGGTAATTCACCCAAAATATCAAACATATAATGAATCCATGAATTGAAAATATTACTTGCTGCTTGCATGTGTATATTAAATCTAAATGCAAGGCTTTTCAGATCTTCGTTGTTGCGGAGTTTAATTAAAACAAACAGCAGCTGACTACGAAGGGGCATCTCCCTAATGTCCCAATCATTACGTTTGTATGTTAGGGGTACATTTACTTGAGCGGCGTGGGGATCATTTTGGATGTCAAATATTGTGCACAGTTGGTTGAATCGTTTGTATGTAAAGCCAGTACTGTATTCAAACATTTTTGGGATTTTACTGCTTTCAAGGAGTTCAGGTGTCAGACTTTTCTTTTTAAGTGTGTCAATTTGTGCTTTCAGGTTTTGTATTTCAGTTTCTTGTAATGTCAATTTCAATTTCATGTTGTTGTTTTCCTCTTCTAATTTCTTTTCCTTCTCCGTCCCCTGCTCCTCTTCCATCTCCTGCACCTCTTCCGTCCCCTGCTCTGGGGGTTGCTCTGGACTATCTGTAAAGAAAAAAAGTTGCATTTTAATGATAATTTATATTTTTCATCTTTTACAGCTGCCACTTATTGTCCAAATTGATCTTGGAGCAGCTCCTGTCAGCCAACCAGATGACTTGCCCAACTTTCCTCTGCCGCACCAAGCCACCAGCTTCTGCACTGCTCTGAATGAGAGTGCCACGCAACATTACACAGAACTGAGCATTTCATTGGCTGATTCTATCACTCTGGAAAGGGAAACTAGAGCACAGAGCACAAACTATTTGTGGTTCCATGCAAGGTCTGCCCGAATCACATCAACTTCATTTAAAAGAATCTGCTCTAGAAGAGCCGACCATGAAAAACTTGCTACAAGCTTAAAGAGTGCAGCAGCAGTACAAACAAAGGCCATGAAGAGAGGTGTAGAACAAGAGCCCAATGCAGCCATACATTACACTATTCTCACAGGTAATCAAGTGTATCCATGTGGTTTTGTTGTAAATCCCCATGCCCCACATCTTGGTACATCACCTGACCGTAAGGTGGTAGAGAGGGCAGGGAGTGAACGCCCAAGCTATGGGCTTTTAGAAATTAAGTGCCCTTCTAAGAACAGCTTCACAGAGTGCCCCTACCTTTACAAGCAGGCAGATGGTACCTATAAACTAAAAGAGTGTCATGCCTACCATTACCAAATAATGGGTCAGCTTGGGCTCACAGGTATGTCATGGTGTGATTTCTTTATTAAATGTGAAGAGGACTACCACCTGGAAAGAATACACTTTGATGTTGCAAAATGGGAAGAAATGAAGAGCAAGCTTGATGTATTTTTCTTTGACTACTATGTAACATGCCAGTGAAATAAATCAGTTATTTCAGTACTTTTGGATTTTGTTCCATTGCATTCGACATTGTTGTATGATTGTTTGTTTCAGCCTCTCAGAGTGAATGTTATAATAAAATGAGAGAGATTCACTGCCAGAAATTTATTTCTGCGTATTCCATCATTCAGCACAATACAGAGAGTTTAGATATCCAGGGCAGCCTTACAATCATTTTAAAACAGTACTAATTAACAATATACATCTCACTCACCATAGTCATCAGCATGCTGTTGACTCTCTTCTTCATCATCATCAGCACAAGATGTGGAGCTGGAAGCATTCGGCTCAATGAAACTGCATCTGTATACACATTTTGTACATGATTGTTATTGATTAAACCTGCAAGTTGGTAAACATGTTCTTATTTACAGTGACTTAAGTGCAATATACAAGTATTCAATTCCCATTTACTACTGTATTTTTTAATTGTCTATTTACCTGCTGCTCTTTAAAGTGGTGTAACATTAAGTGCAACTAGCCATAGTTATGTAGCTAGTGTATTTTAAATATAATATAACTAGCATGAAGGCATACCGATGTTTGGGTGGCTTTCGACAGCCTCCAAGTTGCTCCCTGGTCTGGTTCTGCACTTGTAATGCAACTACTGGGTTGGGATACTCAGGGGTGGGCTTTCCATTTACAAAATGCTAAATGACAGATATAAAAAAAAACGATTCAAGATGCTTGTTAAAAGAGAAAATGTTAATTAGCTAGTCAAGTTTATGTAGTGAAACTGACTAAACATGATATCGTATAGGGTTCACAGTAGGGCTGTGCGATATGACGATATATATCGTGGGGACGATAGAAACGTGTCTATCGTGCTACTTTCCTTCTATCGTCTCTATCGTGATAAATAAGAATAAAAAAATAACTGTCGCAAATAAGCTTCATATTGTGGTTTTGCGAGATGACGGCGCGGCTTTATGTTTGACGCACGCGCGGGTTTGCGACACATGCTTTACGTGGTTAAACTCGAGAGCAACAGAGACGCAGGCGCATGAAGCCGGTGTCTCAACCATAGATCTCAACAAGGAGAAAACAGCTGCACAGGCAGCCCAAGAAGAATAACTTTTACCAAAAAGAGGGGGAAGCTCACCTTGTTAGCTTCCATTATTTCGCTCCGCTGAAACTCGGAGACAAAATGGGTCCAGAGGACACGAACCCAGAGTCCAACCGAGTCCGAACTCGGGTCCAGTTAACCAATACAAAACAGACCAGAGACACAACAGAACCGCAATCAAACGCAACGTTTTCTCTTTTCTGTTTCTTGCTTTGTTTACTCAAACTTCAGAGCGGATTTCTTCTTCGTGAGTTTCATTAGCAGCTGTTGTTTTACCGCCACCTGCAGGAAAAATTTGGACCAAAGTAGAAAAGGAGTTGTTTGTTTG
This sequence comes from Garcialebias charrua, assembly GCA_038048925.1. NCBI lineage: Eukaryota > Metazoa > Chordata > Actinopteri > Cyprinodontiformes > Rivulidae > Garcialebias > Garcialebias charrua. Next base: position 39,635 of record JBBPBX010014610.1, read on the forward strand.
TTTGTTTATTCATTTTATAAAATGAAATACAACAATTAACGTATTCATAATAGAAAAAAAAATAAAATGAAAGGTAGCAGATGAAGAATAAATCTTATTAAATCTGCTCCTTATTCATCTAATAACAGTTCAAACAATATTTTCTATAATAACAAAATAAGTAAATAACTCAGTCAATTTTCAATTCACATATATCACACATTAAATTAGATTCATTTATATTTTTTTTAGCAATTCATTTTTTACCAGTTTCTTAAATACAAGGAATGATTTGGCTTCCTTAACATTTGTCATTTGGCATTAAGTCATTCCATAATCGTACTCCTTGAATTAAGGTAGATCTTAGGTAGATCTAGTTTCTACTTTGGTCCAAATTTCCTTGTTCTTTTTGTTCACATTCTTATAAATGTAACTATCTGTAGTAAAATAATAAAATAAAAAAACTTTGGTCCAAATTTTTGCTGTACACACACACACACACACACACATCGTGTTGTATATATCGTGATATATATCGTTATCGTGATATAAAAAAGTCCATATCGTGATATATGATTTTTTCCATATCGCCCAGCCCTAGTTCACAGCATCGAGACCCGACAGTGAACTAATGTAAACATTCGCTAAAGTTAGCTAATGCTAATGAGCTTACTAAACGTAAGAGGGTAATCTTCTAAAAATTATATCCAAAATAATACACAACAATGAATATTAATAATAACCTTTCTTGAAATTATAATTATTACTTCTAGAGCAGGACAGTCACAATGAATGTTTGTCTTACCTTTGAGCATACATACGAATGCTTGTTTATCTTCGAGACATTAAGCTGGGAGTGAGGCCTTCCACACTGTTTTATCCATTGTTGACACCGTTCCAGTTGTGTTTTCGGCTTTGGGAAGGGAAAAAACAAGACTCCACCAGACAAACTCTTGGGATACCTGCTGTCTGATTTACACAATCCATAGGCGCATCGCTTCACCATCTTGTAGAATGTCGGACCTAGCTTACATAGCCGGAGATGCTAGTGACGTGTGATTGGACAATGGCCGGTTGGGGGCGGGGTTTTGCGAAAGGTCAATTCCACCCATTTTATCACACAATGGGCATATTTTCTTTTGAACTTGGTCAACCAAAGTGAAACAGGAAGTGACATCACAGGAAACTTCCCGCTTTTTGTTTATTGAAACATTTGAACTCTGACTCTTCTTTGTCTCTCTGATCGTGAATCAAAATAATCTTAGGGAACGTCAGATTCTTTTCTGCTGTCTGTGCCGTTAGCCACTGTAGCAATGCTCTGTTCCTCTTTGACATCACTTCCTGTTACTGACATCACTTCCTGTTATTGCACATAAGAAAATCTCAACAACCGTTCATCTCAGCAGCGTCAAATTGATTTTGCAAATCATTACTTATGTTCTCTTTCCGCACTGCATTCATATTTAATCGGACAATTTGACGTAACAGGCACTTTAAAGTGATATTTCAGCCATTTTGAAGTGGGATTTTCTAAGAAAGTTGTTTTTCTTTCAGCTGCTACAACCTGCAGTGGTGGCCACAGCCAGCCAACTCACACCAAACACTGATTCACATCCTTCCTGACCCAACCTGGGTTTGAATCCGTGGCCTCAAGGTTATGTGACCATGGAATTGCAACCCCATTCCCTGGGGAAATTATTACTTAGAGTTTACATTCAACTTGGCTGAGATAACTTTAAGGACTTTATGATTATTTTCATACACTGTGGCTCTGTAGTTCTGCAAACACAACACTGGCTGCAGTAAAGTAGCATTTGTGTGAATTATGAAGCTTGAAAGTTAGAGACATTTTCAGCAGGCAGCATCCACGTTGGACCTGGGTCTGCTCAGACTGACCCGGCTCGTCAGTACTGTCTGGACCCACTCCCAAAACTCCTTTTCTAAAAGACTTCACATCATTTTGGAGCTATGTGAAGACTGCAGGCCTCCTCGGTGGCCGTGGCCCCGCTTGGTCTAGTTTATCTATCTGATCACGTTGAGGCCATTCCAAAAACTATTCACAACAGGTAAGATATTTGTGTTCACAACTGCTCCGTAGACCCCCTGTTTATAGTTAACGTGTCCTTAAAGAGGCACTCAACCCACTGTGAAACGGTAGCCCCGCCCCCAGACCAGATTCAAATGCCTGATGAAAATGGGAGTGTTGAGAGACAAGGAGGGGAGGAGGTGGGTGGTTGTGCTGCGTTCACGCCCCCTCTAGCAACAAACTAAAACTCTAGCAAACAACTTAAAACAAGCAACAACAAAGAATAAATATGTAGATGTATTTATCTATTCTCACCCGATCTATCCAAAACAAGGGGCCTAAAAAAATGAAAATAATACCACAAGGTATGCCGTGACCAGGGTTCGAACCTGGGTCTTTCAGATCCCAAACCCGCTCCTACACCACCGCCCCAACTTGGCATTCATGCATCACTCGTCCATCGCACCATAAGAAAACGAATACAACCAAATAGTTTCGATGAAGTGAAAAGTATTCTTAAAAGAAATAAGTTAAAATATACAAATAACTAGTGCCATTCCAAAAATGATAATATGCTTTGCTGCAGTACTTTTCCAGAGTGCAATGTACCACTTCCATATAAGGTATGAACTGCAGCGAGGACCTTCTCATCTCTGCAGGGGATTGGCTCTGCTTGAACCACTTTCGTGACGACAGAGTGAGAAAACACGTCACTGTGAGAATCCTAGACCAATAAGAAAATTAATGTGCAATTCCTCTGTTCAACCCATAGGACTACCATAAACACGTTTTTAGACCAAATATTGCCGGTTTTAACTAATACGCACAAATATGTGAAGATTAACACAGACATAGTGCTATACAACATTCTAGACACATTCTAGGGAGATTATCAGATTAAAAAAAAGTTAATTTTGAGTTTAGTCGCTCTTTAAATAAATTACAAACCTGTGAATAAAATGTATGAACAGCTGTCGGCATGTTGTTTATCTACAGAATCAGCTGAAGTGACTAATGAAGGTCAAGCATGAAGACAAGAGATCACATCTGTTGATGGACGGCAATGATGGAGGCCTCTCTGTTTACATTGAGTGTGGACCCACATTTCAGCATTAAATATCTGAAAAAAACTCCAGAAATAAAAACACAGAATGAAGATCAGGACCTGCTTCCACCTCTTCAGGGTGTTTAAGGGAGAATAAGGATTTTATATAAAACAAACTCCATTGAACTAATGTGGAAAATAATTTAAAATCTCAGAAAAGAGCGGGTTTTGATGAAGAGATTTGATGTTAACAGGATGATTCGCTTCATGATATCTGAGATGATGATGAGGATGATGAGCATCACTTCACGATAGGGCACGACCGTTAATCACTTCCGAGAGGGAGCGGTGAGGAGGAGGAGGAGGAGGAGGAGGGAGTGTGGTCCTCCTCAGTGAGGAGGCAGAGAGAGGAGCAGACGGCTGAGGATGACAGTTTGTCCTTCTTGGAGCTGGAGAACTTCACCGACACTTCAAGGTAATTGATTTGATCATAATCCTGACACTGCGGCATGGAGCCATCCTGCTGTTCGGTTCGGCCAGACCCGGTCCGACCCGGTCAGACCCGGTTAGACCCGGTTAGACCCGGTTAGACCCGGTCTCGTGCGCTTTGCTCCCTGCTCTGTTGGACGTGCACCTGCATGGAGTCCTGCACCTGCACGCACAGGGCTCGTGGCTCTGGGATCGTGTCTGAGCCGCTCCGTGGATGTCCGCACGCGCCTTCAGTGAATCGCACGCGCGTGGAGCATTCAGGACGGACCGAGTCCGCGCGCGTGCACGGCTCTGTCGCTGCAAAAGTGCGTTCTCTCAATGAAAGTGTCCCATTGATCCAGGAAGAAGGATGCTGCTGGATGCTGCTGGATGTCTACTGTTGATGGACCCGGTCAGGGGTGGCTGTGCAGGTGGTGCGTTCAGGGTCTCATCAGGTCTGTGTCGGGTCGCAGGGTGACACTTTTGGCGCAAACTGGACGCAGTCCACACATGCATGTATTGTAACAGGCGGACGCACTCATAGTTGATTTGCATTGTTGCAGCGCGTGCGTGAGGTCGTCCGTAATCACCATCATGATGATGAGTATGAGTCTTCATCATCGTCGGGAATGAGGCTGGCTTCACCAAAACATAAGAACATAAAGATAAATCCTCACCCCCACCTATGCACAAGTGCAATAATGTTTGC